>NIJG01000145.1:377512-393839 GCA_002201625.1 Euglossa dilemma
AGAGAATTTTACAGAAAAATGTAATAGTGCAAAATCAATCGTTATAAATTTTATTCATCTAATCTCATTAAAAAAAAAGAAAAATAAAAAAAGGTATGAATAATATTGTCTCTTTTTAATTTTCGTTTTCTATGAACAAAATGATATTTGCTTAATTTCATTTTGTTTTAAACATTAAATAAAACTGAATACTAACCAAGTATTCTGTTACATGAAAATTCTCTTATGCGTACACTTTATCTCCTAATTGATTCATATAATGAAGGTTCTATTATGCTCAGCAATACGGGATACCAATTTTGGCAAAAGCATCCTTTATTTTTACTGTAAGAAAATATCCCAGGAATCTGAGGACAGACGGGCCTTAGCGGTCACCGACCAACGGGCCTCATTGATCGCTGACAATAAAACCGTCATGAATCTGCGAACGATCGAAAGCGAAAAGCCGTAAAAAGGGAAAACCTCCAACGTGGGTATCGATTGTTTTAAGGGACCAAGCAGTTAAGCGAGGACAGTTAATAAGATAGACTTTTGAGAAACAAAACGTTTTTACGGAGTTCGTTTGAGCTATCCCAACAACACCTCTTACATTATCAACTTATTGCCAATACACAAGAGTAATAGTTACATATGGACATTTCAATATTCAGTTGCTGGCTGTCACAAAAAAGGCAATCTCTGACATTGAATATTGTAAATTGTCAACCTTGTAAGAACTCGTTATAAACGCTACTTAATATTTTATATATTTTATCATTCATAAACATTTGTTCATATTTCGACTTAAGCCGATATTGCAATATCTCAGAAAGTTCCAACAAATTTTGTTTCGCTATGAGCTCTGATTAGCTTGCGAATTACTATGAGCTTGTACATTCTGTGAAACTGTATTCTACTATTATATTAACTAATTATATTGTCTCTAAAAGTCTAACAGTTGTGATTTCTGCATTATCGAAGATGGAGAATGGAAATTGCTATTTTATCTCTGTGTGTTCTCAAAATTTTAGAAATGCAGAATATTGTTAAAATCTATATACTGTGCAAAAGTGATTGGTTAGATAAGAATAAGCTGTCTAAATAGTAGCATAATAGTGGTAGAGAACGTGAAAGAAATATGTCAAGGCAGAACGAAATAACATTCATCGAAATAACAACAATCTTAAAGACAGAAAAGTATTATCGTATTTGACATAACACAAGTGTACAAGCATTAAAGATTTCAAATAACAGATCATAAATTCAGTTGGAGGAAAGAAATGACATTCAGCCCTAAAATATTTTACAACTATGGAAAGTAATGCAATTTTGAATTCTGCTTATTATAAAAGAAAGGCAACGTATACTTTATTCTAAACTTGTTCTTTATTAATCAAGAAAGGTATATAATCGTTACTGTCAAACTTGAACAAACTAAAATGTAAGCCACACGATTGCTCGTCCGAGTCTCTAATAACAAACTGCATCTTAATGAAAATACATTGCATCACACAACCTCTCTTGACGCGCAATTCAGTTACAGATTGATACGAGTTGGTTTTTATTCTAAATTAAAGATATTTTTCAACAAAATGTAATTGCATAGAATCTAAAAGTGGATCAAATATGAAGGAAACATTTGAAATATTTTCTACTTTTCACATTGAAATTAAATTTTGTGATAGAGCTTCGATTTTTTTGCCTGCAGAAAGAAAATTTTAATACTAATGTTTTTGTTTTCCCAGTAAAAAAATTAATTTTCGTTTCGCTGCTCTCTTTCTGGATATTCTGGAGTTTGATATATCACTTTACTTCGTCTTTTATTTTAATTGCGCTCATAATTCATAAGATTTCATTCTTTACTGTTTTACTATTACTAATTACGAGATAAGAGTAAATTCATCTTGTATTAATAATAATGAAAATAATAATTCTACTAGTCAATAACGATACAAACACTAGTCAAGTTGAAGATGAAGTATACCATATAGTTGCGATGGTCTCGATCCACGCTTTCATAAGACCTAAAAATGTATGTAGCATTCTAATTAAAATTTTTGGAAGTGACTCTCGTTTCTCGAAAATTATTACAAATATGAGGAAGTTGATGCACGTTATTATATTGGTTGTGAAAAACATGAAGAGATTTTCCTTTTTCATTTTCTCGATATGCTTATCATTGACGAGAGATCCTGGTTAGGACCGCAGAAAAGAAATAGATCATGTGGCTCTTCTGGTTGCAGAATTTATATATTGAACATCGAATTGCTTGATATTGAAACTGCTGACATGTAATATGTATTTAAATATACTTTGCAGATTTAGAAATAATAAAAATTTTATGATAAAGTAATAACAAATTGGTGTAATGGGTGGTCGAAAATTCACAAAACAAATGGAATGAGAAAGAATCTGTAGTTCAAGATAGAAGACTTCGTCTTTGAGAGAAATGCATTTAAAAATCAGTAATGCACGTAACTAACAGCTGAGATTACAAATTCGAGTACTCCCCATTGCTATGGCTGCTCATAAGTGATATTAAATAAAAAAAGTTGCTTATTGTTAACACTTTTTGTCGTAGAAGCAACATGGTGTGCATGAGAGCGGGGAGTAAACAAGCTTTCGCATTTGAAGCTCGATATTTACAAAAATAACAGTTACTTTATTACAGTTATTTACTTCGTTTAATGTATTCTTTGCAACTTTAGAACGCGTTGAGACCTTAGTATTATGGAAAAATTGTACAATAGCGATTAGTTTACAATTAGCTTTTAGCCACTAAAAGAAATTCTTCTTTCTCTCATCAAATGTTAGTATTTTTATTACGAAAGTAGATTAATGTACTACACATAAATGTGTTACATAGATTAGAGCTGTATCGTTTGCCCATTACTACTTGATTTTATGTAGCCTCATACGAGTACCTACGTTTATATTCTCGCGTGTTAAAAGTTATGTTCCATTTTACATATTAAGTTCCGCTTTTCATCTAAGTAAATGAACAAAAAGATCTATCTGTGTTTTAGCTCCATTTACAAAGAAATGTTCTACATTTCAAAATAAAATAAAGAATATTATACAAATCCTATGATTTGTACATAATAAACTAATTAAATCTAAAAATTTACCGTGCCCTATACGGAACAACTGCATTATTAAATTTTAGATTTAAATTTTATCGATTCCAATCTAATATATAACAACAAAACATAGGAATGTAGTGAATTTCTCCAAACGCGAGTAGTAAATAAATTCTGACATTATATCATGAGCAAGAATGGTCAGAATAAAGGTCTATAGTGAAATTCATACAGTAAGTTATCAGTCAGGTACACGTACATATATATACTCGATCAATTTCCAAATTCATTTCTCACAGAAACCAAGTCCCCACATGCAATTTCGTTCCTGTTTATTGTCGATTTATTTTGGTTTATACAATCATTTTAAGTTCATTTGTACTATAAATTCTCTATCATGCAATGTATCATTATATTTGCATCTTGATGAAAGTTAACATTAGTTTTGTTAAGAGTAGTTGCATATTATCAATAATTGCAGGAATAAAAGGTCTATAATCCGTCATTTTAAAGGTCATAATGAATTATTATAAGAACTACTAGCAACTATTAATGTTCATTATTACTAACTATAATACGAAGAATGCTACTACGAAGAAAGGGAAATGACCGAGCTGTTACAATTAATCTTATCGAAGTATCACGGTTCTCAAATTATTCTGGTACAGAGGTTTCCTGTGAAAAATGGTTGGGAATGACTTTGCAGTAGTGCAACACATAGCATGTTATCGTAATATTAACTGTATAAAGATTTCTTCCACTTTTCTTGCATAGTGCGTTCGGTATGCTCAAATGATCAGTGTTCTCTCATGTGACCCTGTAACCGGATCAATAACAGAAGGAAATTATAGCTTTTCTAGATGAATTACAGTTTGGACTGAGGTATTAGAGACCCCCTCTAATAGTTATTCTGTTCCTCATACCTGGGACAAAACTCTAGAGTCTGTTAGCCAGCCTTTGGCTAGGCTTCTCGCTGGATAGAACACCTGAGGTCCAGTTGGGGATGGATATTCCCTTACAAGCTAGATCACTTGCTTCCTTTCTAATTATTCCAAAGTGACCTGGAACTCAAATTAGTTTAACGCGGTTTCTAATAGATAATCGTTCCAGTAGAATTACATGGTCTCTCATCAGTTCAGATTTTTCATACATTCAACATTCTTTATAGTAACCTTTAAATTTCGATTTTCTATCATCACTCCATGCAAATATCTTACTCCAATTCTAAATATCTTTTATAGAGGTAAATATTTCACAAAATATTAAACGAAGTTTCGAATGTTCTATCTTTGTAGTTAGTCGTTTTTGGTTCATTAGGTATAAATGAAAAATTAAAGGGTTATATTACTGGCAAAAGAAATTAAATTCAAGTCGCAAGGTAATACGTTTCTTCCATGATGGTATTGAGAAAGTATTTAAAAATATATATATACTCCTTTGTTTTCGAAATAATTGGTATAACTATTTTACTGTGTGTTCAAAATGATTTATTGGAAAGTTCTTATTTATAATTTGACAAAAAAAAAAATAAAAATGAAAATTAATATTGTAAGTAGTACAAATATTTTTATTAATCATTAAAAACGCACGATATTTTTGCCAAAATGGAGGATACAATAATTATAATTGGGGATATCGATAAACTCTAACTTCTTTAGTTTTCGTATAATCATCTGGTCAATGGTCATCTTCACCCTTTGGAAAAGAAAAAATATATAAACACCTCAAACAATTGTAGGAAACAGCTGCCGATACATAGCACGTTATTGTATCTTCCATCGAAGCCACGTTGTATAACTCGTATTGTATAAAGAAACGTTGCAAAATATATATTCTATGAATTAATCGGTCTACAACGTTTTTCATACGGGTTTCAACGGGTTCATTTAGGCAAAATTCACGCGCTTTTGGGAAAACATATTTTTCAAAAACTGAAAGTGATAGAGCAATTTTGTTTATGGATTTTTATTCAAAGAGGTAAGTTCTACAAGAGTTACCCAATGAATATTACAAATTTGAGAAAAAGTTAAAATTTAATATACAACAATAATAAAACTATTTTTTGTTTTCTTTATAGCATTATTACAGTAATATAAATCTTTGTCACATTTTATTAGCTCATTGAGAAATTCCAAGTTCACATCTTTCTCATATAACGGAATAGCGACTTGATTATTGAAGATCTGTCCATTGCCAATGGCATCCCTGACTTTGTGGAATCTGCTTATGCAACTTATATACCTTATTCAGAGAATTCAATTTCTTCATTTGATTTCAAAGCAATATCGACACAAACTCTACTTCAGGTTCGATACAATTCATTTTTTCCGTGTAAAATTATGTAATTTAGTTATATTTAGAATTTTTGCTTCATTTATAACAAATCGTTAACCTTCGGGATAATTCCTATGGTTGAGAAAACCATTGCCATTAAACCAATTCCGAAGCAGGGAGATCATTCCACCCTTGATAATTACAAAGCAATTTGTATATGGAATTTGTTATCAAAAATTCTTGTGAGCCTAGTCGTCGATGGGTAATGAACTCTAAACACTCGATCGCATTCCTTGACTTTCACTCTTCATTTGCATTCGGCACCGCCATAAATATAGCGTTTATCCGGTCCTCTTGCAGATATCGCTCGGAACGCCCAAGCCGAAACCGAGATCGCTGTTTATTATACATCGTTTTCGAGAAACGGTCCATGCGTTCTCATGCACTCGCTTAGAACATAAGACCACACACTCATTCTCTCAGCTATCACTTGTGACACTATTTCCCGTCTTAGAGACCTTCAACTTGCGATACCACATTACGAACAGTTAAATTAAATAATTGTTCCTCTTAATTTATAACCATGATATTCCCCATGGTTCTCATCTCTGTCCTCTTCCCCTCATTTTATTTATCAACAATATATCGTAAGTCTCCTTTAACGGTAAATTTCTTTTAATCATCGCTGAACATCAAGGATGATTCTTGTTCTTACTTACTTTAGCATGACCTGACCAGGCTTGAAAATTGGAGATTTCCATACAAAATGTCATTTAACTTAAAAAGATATTTTTTAGTCAGATTCAGCATAAAAGACAAGACATCGTTTGTAATTACACTATTAATGTGTCTACTATAAACTCGACTAATTCGAATATGCGATCTTGGCATTATTATCTCCTCTAACTTAACTTTTCTCGAGCACATTAAGAATATCGTATCCCGGAGTTAGAACTTTTGGTCTCATCTATAATGTTATCAATTATTTTCAGAATACGAACACGCTAAGACTTCTGTTTTACGTAAGATCGACTTTGGAACACAGCTGCATTATTCGGGTACCTTACTTTAGTAAATATATTCTACCTTTAGAAAGACGCAGCATAAATCTATTCTTCTTATTGACTAATCGGAAAACTATGCTCATCTCTTGTCATATCTACGAATCAATTTTGTCTACTTTGGGTCTCGACACTCTCGAACACAGAAAGAAATCATACGATATATCACATTTACCCGTAAATTAATTAACTGTCTCGTGAATTATCCTTCCTTATTAGCAAAGTTTTATATAAATAGTGAATTAAGAACTCACGTGTTCCTTCGTGTTCGGTACCACACATTATATGGATACTATTTTGTCATAAATAAATTAATTACCAATGCTAATAATATTTCTGCATCGATACATGTGCTTGAAGCAACATTTATTTCTCTCTAAAAAACTGTATCTAGAAAGCCATTTTCGAGCTAATTTCTACTGTGCATTCTGTTTTTACTTTTTTGTAGATTGTTTTATATTTTGGATTATTATTTTGTTTTTGTTTTTTATATTATTTCTTTTCTTGAACGTATATTTGAATTTGTTATACTTTATGTTGTACCTCGTAATGTCACCTTATTATAATCAATTAATCAATTGCAAAACTTCTAGCATAAATAAAATTAAGCGTTGAAAATAAAAAGTGTTCGTTTAGTTTATAACTGTTCTGTATCTTGAGCTCGCTATGATCAAAAATGCAATAAACACTTTCTGTGTCATCTAAAAGTTACAAGCAATTATTATCGTATCAATGAAAATAACTTTTAACAATTTAACAATTTGTTAAAGGCTTGTTAATATTTGTAAATATAACACTCTTCAACGTAAAAACCCAATATTCAAATTACAATAAGAATTTAGCAAAAATCAGTTTTATATCACATTCGTTTTCTATATCATAAAAAGAAATAAGCGTTATTAAAACAATATTAGTTTATTTCCATTATAAAGTATGGATTCAAACTCATTCAAAAATTTTAACAAATGGAATAAGAACGTTAGAGTCGAATATCCGAAATAACAGTCTGTCTAAAGCAGCACACAAGTCTCGAGATGTTATGAGCAAACTTATAATAAAAATCTAACAACAAATACAAAGTTCAAAGATCATTCAATGTGAACACATAATTTATGAAATTTGGAAAAAGTATTCGGGTGTGTAAAGTGTTCACACTTTTAATATGCAGAAATAAGCATTTAATATATAAGAAAATGATAGAATATAGATCTACATAACATGATTTTCTTTCATGCCACCATTTCTTTGATGTATTACTTCCCACGCTATTAATTGTCCTAAGCCTGGCATTTGTCCTCATAGATGGCTTTACTGTACCATACGTCACTCTTTCTCTCAGTCGTTCTTGCATTGGATCCGGTTTTCAATAAAGACAATTATTTGTTTTTATTACACACGGGTAGAGGATTAAATATTGCAATGAACACATACTAGTACAAAAATAATTTACGCGTTGAAACATTTTTGTCAAATTTCTTTCTAATTTTACCTATACACTCTCAATACTCGTTTGCTTCAGGTACAGTGTTATTTTGAAAATTTGAATCCAGAGTATGTATTTGATTTTTTAAAAATTTAGGATTCAATTCTTCCATGTGTGACTGTATGTATTTATATTATAGTAATAGGTTGAAACAGGCAATGCTTCTTGAATGTATAATAAATTCTAGAGTACAATTACTGTCTCCAAATTGCGAGATATTTCTATATCCCATGAAATAGAATTAAACGGAAAATGCTGGATCTTGAAACTTAATTACGCGATTATTAAAATATCTTAATCAATATTTCTACAGTTCCACGAGTACATTGAATTTCTTAAATAACCATATTTAACGTGTAATCTTAAGGAGTTAAACTTTCTTAAATATTATATTAATTCAAGATAGGTTCGGTAGATGCTTGTTTCAGTAACGATGCTACTGATAATTTACCTAAACCAGAACGTAGGCACTTGGAGAGAAGATACGTTTGAAACGTAATCTAATCACTGCATCGGCGCGTGTATCAATTACGTTTGTCGTAAGCCGTGCTAATCAAGCGCAGTTGGTTCAGATAGCTCTGTACAACGGAGATAATGCAAGGAAATGGCGAGGATACGTTGACTCCATTGTTCAAACAGCCTCTGACGAGTGACTAATTACCGTGCTCACTATCCACGAACACATTATTGTTTCTCGAAGAATACTTGTTGTTCGTCCTGTTTGAAGGAACTTTGCCTTTTCATCTCAACGAACAGAGAAAGAACAAGAAGAAGGAGAAGACGGAGGAACAGGAAAAGAAGAGATAGTAGTGCTAGAAGAGAACATTACAGATGGTGGTCGAGATGAAAAAGTAAAGAGAGAGAGAAAGTAAACGTAGAGGAGGAATGGAAAAGACAATGAAAGAAGATCGAAGACGTTGCACCTCTTGATTTCAGCTTCGTTTCTCGGCTCATTAGCTTCAACATGGCGGTTAATATAATTTACACGGTTCCTTGCTAGACGACAGACGCGAGCTTACTATTATTTTTGTGGTAAGGTAAACGAAACGAAGACAGTGATGTTTAAACGCGCATGACAGAAATATAAAAAAAAAACCGTAACTTCCTTTGGTTAAATGGAAATTGTTTCCAAAACTAAAATACAGTTCCTAGTGAAAAAATTATGAAGTAAACGTTGAAATAGATCAACATGTTGGATTTTTGTTTATTATACTTCAATGAAATGAAATGTCTCAAATGATAATGGGTTTTAAATATAAAATATAATGTAGTTTCTATAAAGAAAACATAATTTTTTAAAAAACGGAAAATAAAAGAAATTCGCAATGTTATTTTTCCTTAGTAAATAGCAATGACAAAGAATAAAATTTACACATCAGAATTTAGTTCTTTTTTTAGATTAAACTTCCATCACGAGACGCTAGTTTCGGCAGGCCTGGCAGTTAGATGTAAGTATATATTTATTTTTTTCTTCTAATAATTGAGAAGAAAGTGATCGAAAGTAGTGTTTTTATTTTATCTAATAAAAAAAAAGTAGTTTCTCAAAGCGTCTTGGGTCATACAAAAGTCAAGACCCGAAGGTTCAAAGTAGTTATTAAGAAATATAATAAATACAAATATAACTTAATTATTAAATACATTTAATTAGTAATTACGAATTTAAAAAATATATTTCTGTTTACTTGTATTTTTTACCACTAATTCTACAATTCCTATTTCAACCTGTAATTGTTATCTAGATTACTATGTTAGTAAGAAAGGGCTAAGAATTATTTTCCAATTTGATCCCATTAGTTGATTTTAATTTTTTAAATTAATTTCTATCCTACCACTATAAGGACTAGGATATTACTTAGACTTAAGAACAAGAACAATTATGAAGAATCGGACAAAGAAATGTATAATATATAACATGTATAACAACAACAAGTTAATTATGGATTAAAAATGGGCAAATCAGTGTCACTCGATTAGTAAGAGCCAAAGTGGGGGCATTTTGTACTTACATGGTGCGGTGTTCCGCTGACACTGGGAACCACTGAGGAAACCATGGATGAACCGATGTCACACGATCGCTAACAGCCATTTGGATAAAGGGCTATGGATCTCGTAACCTGTTATCCGGTGATATACCACGGGTGGTAAAGGTATATCGATGCAGGATACCCGTTAGTTAAACTACCGAGCAGTTTCAGGATAGGCATTTGAATATGCTATACGAACTAAACTTAATAACATATGTTTCATACTAATATAAAGTCAGGAATAAACAAGAGTATTTTTCATGTCCTTACTCGTCGAGAAATGTAGAGATTATTGTAAATAAAAATATCTGCTTCGGTCTTTGCTTTAAATGTTTCTTTTCTAAATATTACAGTTTTTTCTTAATTATAATGACTTTTACAATCTTATTAACTATTATTAGATAAAATATATATGTCAAAAGTAAACTATTAGTCTTAAGAATGTAGACACATGCAATCAGAGTTTCATAAACAAAAAATCATCAATATTGTCAATTATCGATATTGTCAACAATAACTTAATTTTAATTAAACGTCATTAAATAATTTTATTGTAGTATCATGATTTCATGAAGGTCAAGAAAATAGTAAAGCTCAAAGGAAACCAGGTCTATTGGAAAAATTTCTAGTGAAATAGGTGGTGATACGTTGACTATGAGATCTCAAGCAATAAGTATAAAATAGCATAAGTAAGTCGTTACATCAGTGACGTACACAACTAAATGGTGAGCAGCAGAAAATCAGAAAAGTATTTTTTATTTAGAAAGAGTGTGTGATGAGTCAAGCAAAGAGAAAAAATTGTATCACGAGTCGTTAAAGCAAAATTATGCTTATTCTAAATTCAGAGAAAATACAACTTTCAAAATTTTATCTACTGTTTCGATTTTTAGTCCGTTGTTTGGAACGAGTGGTAAGGAGAGTACTTCACTCGCTCGTAATCTCCACTCTTCTATGATACTACCTAAATATTAGGTCGTCCCATAAATTCGTTCCGGTTTTTACTTTTACCATTTAAAATTATACGTCGAATAAACCTTTAAATATTAAGAAAAAATTTAGTCGCCCTTTTGTTTTACGACTTCTTCCTATTTCGTTGACAAAGACGTTAATCATCGATATAGTTTATAAATTGTGACGAGGAATGTTAATGTCTGGGACGACCTAATACTTATCTTCAGGTTCGTTAACTTAATACGTCAACACATGCCTAAAATATCTGTAAAATTCTTATACTCGAACAATATATTGTAAGCCTGCGAGTGAGAGTAATACTGTACGAGCAACCCATGATTATTTTCGTTTATATTTCATAAATATCAAACGTATATTTAGTATTACTACTATTACTCTATCCTCGTAGGTTCTCAGAATTCCTCTGGTTTATGCTCAGCATAAGCAGGTTGTTACCTGGCTTATGCTGCATTTTTTATTGCAGAAATTTTCTTACTATTATTGTTGTGTTGAGTATGACTGCTTTTTTAATGTGTGAATGTACTTATATTTGTTGATGGGCTTAGTGATTGTAGATTCTGTATGAAGGATTTCAAACTGACTTGCTGACAGTATGAATGGTCTTACTTTTTCCTGTTTCCAAATCCTTTTTATTTTCTACGTCAGAGGTATGTATTTCTTTTTTATATCGTAGTCGTTTGATATAGCTGTGTCTATTATGAATGTAATCCTGTTTACTTTGTCTATTAGTGTGATGTGTGGTCTATTGCAATTGTTTTATCTGTTATTATAGGGTTGTCCCAGTATATTTTATGCGTGTCGTCTTCTGTTACTTGCAATGGGTTGTATTTTATAGTAGGGTGGTATGGTGCTTGTAAATTTATTTTTATTATGTGAGGACTATATGTATGATTTTTCCTGCGTTGTTACCTCCGTCTGTGTATTCTATAGCGACTAATAGTTTGCAACATGTTATAATTTGGTCTATTGTTTTTATGTGTGTTGCATTTTCTATATCTGTTTGTCTGTATTTTGTTTTCAATAATGTATTTTTTAATTTCCTCTATCGATATCTTGGTCCTTGATTCATTATTATTATTATTATTTATTATTATTCTTAGTTATTATTATTAGTTATCTTTAATGAATCAATTATCAACTAAAAAATTTATCTCACGATATGAAATTTTGTTATTGAAGTATCAGTAAACTAAAGGGAATATTTATAAAATATTAGAAATAAAATATACTCTCAACCTTTGTACTTTTAAATCGTTCTGTTTTTCACTTTTCGATTATTGCATCCCACCAACTGCGTCGATATGCCAATTTACATCACGACATCCAAGCAAACCGGTATTAATTACTTTTAATAATTGGTAATTCAATATACAAATAAAGTACTAATTGATATCGGTATATTAGTATACCTATATTATTTATATCAATTAGTAACAATTTCGTAATGTTTATTCCAGTCATCAAATATGCTTGCATAATTAAAAAGTACAAATAAAATGTACGATACATTCACTTCCTATTATATTAGTCATCGATGCATCAATGAAAATATTAATATCTTACAATTTTAATAAAATTAACAAAAATTTTATTAAACAAAAATAATTTAATTTTGCCCAATGTATTGCATGAATGTTCCACATTATTTTGCCAAATTGCATTCTGCAAAAGTAATACGATTCCTAATTAACATCTATTAATTTACTGAAGTTCGTTATTGCTCCACTTCGTATTGTCAGAATTGACGTAACTCTGAAGTGAGGTAGAGTAGGGTCAGTGGATAACATTCATCACTACTGTTAGGGAGTTTGTAAATTTACCCCGGCCAGAAACCACACCTTTCAGTTTCAGCATTCCTTCTTCACATATGTTTCTTCACATTATCGATCTTGTAAATAAATATATTAATTTTAACCGCCTCACTGTTGTATAAAATTTTATATTCATACCATATTTTAAATAATTTTTATCGTAATATATCACTATTCACTTTCATAATTCAGGTACCTTTCTAAACATTTTATTTCAAACATTTAGTTGTTATTTGAAAATGCACAGTAAACGCAATTCCAAGTGTTAAGAGAATATCAAGGCGATTATAATAAAGTAGGAAACAATTTATATTGATTAATTAATTAATAACGATTTTATTTAATTATTAAAGAATTTGTTTAAGGAAACAAAATACTTAATACTTAAATTCAAGTTACCGAAGGATCACCAGATAAAATTTTGTTTATTGTCAATTGCAATTTTTTTATAATCATTCTACATTTCCATCTTTCGCTTTGAAAATTTTAAAAATATGTTAGGTTATTTTGAAAATAATTATTTTGAAAATAATTTCTACGATATTATTTTAATGTACAACATAAAAATGGTCACCTATATTAAATTTATCTATGTTATAGAAATATAACTGAGAACAGAAATTTGGAAGTTGTATCATTTAATAACATAGAATAAGTATCTTTTAATACATGCACACGTTAACACATTGAGCAAAAATAATAAAATAGGAAACATATAACTTTGATAGCTTGTATAGTCACCAACAGAAATTTATACATATTTTCTATTTAAAACGAGTAGGATTTATAAATTTCCCACCATTGAAAAATTAAATTTGAACCGTTAAAATTGATTATAACCGAGGTGCCTCGTTTCAGGATATTAAAATAAGTTTTGATAAATGAGAAAATTAATTGTGATGCAAATATAATTCAATATAACAGATCTACATTTTGCTATTTTGAAAAAATGATTTTACATTATCGCTATGTAAATAAATAATAGATTCACTTTAAGTTTCTTTTTAAGTTTCTTACTTAAACTACTTACATTCATAAGTACCTATTATCAGTACATAATAATGATAAAGTTCATCGGTACATAAAAATAATATATAGGCGATGTAATGTATATTTGCAACAAAATCATATAAAAATCCTTTATAGTGATCTGAAGGTAGAATTCAAAAATCGAGAAAGGAAGATTCAAGCATAAGATACTTAATAAATAATAGATTGTAACCAAAAATAATCTGCAGCTTTAAATTACTCGAAATAATAAAACAAATTTTTCTTATATTTAGAAACAAAGTTTAATTCTTGTAACGAATGACTTTGCAAATCAAACAAATATTACGGTTATTAAAATACAATATTACAATTTGATTGCTATCAAAATTATAGTGGATGCTAGACGTACTTAGGTATATGCAGATACAAACAATTCCTATAAAAATTAGATAATATGACGACATTTCCAGCGCATCAAAATAATGAAAAATAGTTGATTATTTTTCTGATACACAGTCAGCAAGAAAGGAAGATAATCGATTGACATTTAAGAAAATCACAATCAATGATGGATCATAATGGCTAAATTCCCGAACCTGGAGCTTTGTAAAATTTTCCAAACTCGAAACTCACGAAATTCAAAATATTGCACTTCAATTAAATTGTTTTAAATTGTTACAGTACTTGGCGGTACCATTAGGAGACACCTTTCAAATTGCAGATAGCTATTGAAATTATTACATCTTTTTTTAAAGTGAAAATATCTTCACGTCTTTTTCCTTCTCTTTATCTTGCTATTTTATGTGAAAATATAAGTAGCTTTGCATAAGGGAAAGGAAAATCCTACTTTTCATAAATCGAAGTTTATAATCAATAACGAAAAAAAAAAGAATTTTTCGCCATATAAGGATATTTTCATATTTTTCGGAAAGTAAAGACAATTTTGTTTCATGGAATAGAAAAGAATATAGTTTTTTATCTTTTTTTNATCTTTTTTTTATCAAAATAATTATTAAAAGAAGATTATTATTAGTTTTTTGACACGAATAAAAATGTACTCCTCCATTGCACTCTGAACATACGAATCAATTATATTATAAACACCAATATCAGAGACAAAACTCAGTAAAACTCATATTCTTGTTCAATATACATATTTTCCACTATAGAAATTTAATTTGCCAAGTAAAATGTCATTGCCTAATGGGTCATAGCCATTAAAAACAAAACTTCCTAACGGTGTTGAATTTAGAGTCAGTCCGAAAGCCCAAGTTGTTACATTGTTACGTTGTACAGAAATATAAGTTTTAAGTATCATTTTCAACGCTAAAGTTGAAATTTTTATGTTTGCTTATATTCACTATTACTGAGTATGTGTATCCTATCCTTTTGTCTATATAATTTATATTTCTCGAATACATCAAAGGTATGAAACACGCAGTACTAACTTTAAAAAACATTTTGTCTCAGAAACTAACTTTTTACATAAATTTTTTTATGTAATTTGCACGTAAAATTTGTTTACGTGAATCTTTATTGATCATAATTAAATAAAAAGCAAAGAAAAATATCTAATTCGAGTCCTTGTTCCCTTTTTTTTTCTTAACAAATTTTTCAAACAATATAATTTCAAGATACACGTGAATCGAACATTTTCAGAATAAGTTGCGATCGATTCTTCATCCATATCATCTCTTATCTCAATTATTAGAATTTCGAACGACGAAAAGAACAAGAAATTACAAATTTTCGAAACACAAAATTTTTCTATGTAACGTCTGGAGAAATTTATTCGTAATCATTTTGTTTCATGAGTTATTTTCGGTAATACTGACTATAACTGTTGTTGTTACTTGCTTCCTTAATTTCTCATATGTTTCAAAATTTGATTTTATTTTGTGTTCTGTTACATTTCATATTTGATCTAATTTAGTATGCTTATTTAGTAACATCAATTGATTAAAATTAGTTGAACAGAACAGTTGTTTCGAACATCTTGAACATCACTCAATAATGTCATTAAGCAATACTGATTATAAGGAGGTTTCTAACTCTTTCAAAAAATTCAAAATATTAAATAGGATTTAATAGCAATAACTTGATAGTGAGAGATAATTAATGAACTAAATAAAAAATGGAAACTAATCATCAATTTGCTTTAGAATGAAATATCTGGAGTTAAAAATTATAGACAGTTCTGAAAATAAGTGTATGTGACTAGTCAATGACATCTATAATATTATTTTGGCATCAACCAGGGTTATATTTAGACGATAATTTCTGATCTTGCTATATTTAAATCTGTGTTTAGAATAGCTGCACAGAATAAAGTAGCAAAGGAAGGAATGAAAATTATTTTACGTTTACCCCTTTAACTCATATATTCAAATGAAAATTTTATTTGATTATACGTTTAACTCTTACATTAAAAAATTATCGTTACCATAACTATGAAAGTATTAAAAAGAATGTGCATCTTAACATCGACAATTACGTGAAATGAACACGCATGGTGTTTTTATTTCCAAAACAAAACAAAAGGACTAAAGAATGAAGAATCAAGATAAGAAAAATAATTATTCTTTATATAAAATAATTAATTATAATATAGTTACTAGTAATATATTATAAATAAATTAATTAAATAAATATA
>NIJG01000145.1:400842-414094 GCA_002201625.1 Euglossa dilemma
TATATATATAATATTTGTAATACACAGAGTTAATACAATAATGAAATTCGCAATACATATGTAATTACTTTAATGAATTGATAGTTACTTTTAAATAAATATTTAATATACCTCTTTTTGATAAAATTTATAATTTCTCACTGATTAATTTGTAATTGATGTCTTTCATAAGTAAGATGCTTATTTAAAAGTATTTGGTTTGCAAAAGTGTGGAATTTAAAGAGCAAAACCTATATGGGAAATATCGTAATTCATTGAGTAAGGCATTTCATAACCATCTGTATATATTATTATGGAAGTCGAATAAGTACGACCTTGGAATTTCAAGTGTGTTTAGGATAAAAATGACCACGTGCGAAATGATCGGATGAACGGTATATTTATGGTATTGTCGAGTGCAAATAAAGAGTCTAGAAATGCAATCGAATGTTTAGGATGCAGTATTATATTTAGCATGAGTATGAATGAAGACGGAGTGCAACTCGTTTGTTTTCTAGCAGGTGTCGGTGAGTGTTTTGTCAGAGTTTAGAAATTAGAACATAGTCCTAATAAATCACTTTTATTATTAAAAAGACGTTCCTTCCGTTGTCCACCTATCATTCCTACATTATGAATCAAATATTTTATCTTGCTAGATAAAAACAAATTTTTAAACATTGTGTTATATAACGATCAACGGATTGACACTACATATCTTCCATGTGATTATCTGACGATGAATTACCAATGTCGAATCTTCCTACTTCATTGGTCGAGTCGATTAATGTATCTGGTAAAATTATGAAATTTAATTAGTCTTTATTTACTTTCTTCTGTGTTATCTTATAATATTAGGTTGGTGCATATGAAATGTCGGATTTTTAAGTGAATATATAAAACTGCATATCTTTTTTCAAAAGCTGTTTATTCAATCAAAATATGCTCCATTCGCTTCAATACACTTTTCCCAACGAGACTTTAAAGCATAGATGCCTGTCTTAAAAAAATTCTGATCTTTAGAATCAATAAACTCTGACATCGAATTTTTCAAACTGTCTTCATTTTCATACTGTTTAGCTCGTAAAAACAGTTTCAAATGTTTAAAAAAATGAAAGTCGGTTGGCAAGAGATCCGGTGAATAGGCTGGGTGCTACAAAACTTCATATTTCAATGGCTCTCGATGAAATCGGGATAATAACGATGAGCATACGTTCAACCGATCCAGCTTATTTCGCTGAGTTAGTTCGTGCGGTACCCACTTATCCATTTTCTTCACCTTGTCAATTTCAGAAAGATGTCGCAATATTGTTGTATGATCAATTTTCATCCTGGTAGCCTGTTCCCTCGTGGATACAGTTGGATCCGCTTCCACCAATGCCTTCAGGTCATCATTTTTCACAGACGTTTTGGGTCTCCCACGCGGATCATTTTGTAGTGAAAAATCACCGGACCTAAATTTTTCAAACCAACGCTGCACTTTTCGAACATTAACTGTATTCTCCCCAAACGCTTGGTTTGTGTTTCGTGCAACTTTTGCAGCATTATTACCAAGTTTATACTCATACAAAAAAATTATACGAATGTCGTTTAGATTCATATCGGTAGAAAATTCAAATCAAATAACAAAAGGGAACACTTTCGAGAAAATCTCCTTTGTTGAAATGTGACTCTGTCAATGGACAGTACCACTGTAAACGAGGTTATGCCAAAATCAAAAGTATAAAAAAAAAACAGGAAAACAAACGTTCGCATGTAAAAAAATCCGACATTTCATATGCACCAACCTAATATTTAAATGAATTTAAGTATAGATCGGAATTTAATATTAGTCGACAATGGTTCTGCACGAGATAAAAATAAATTGCGCACACTTATTCCTGTCAAACTGAAACAATGAAAAAGTCATGAACTCCGAAAGTAAAATCGACGTAATCGCCCAAAATTCATTGTGTGTCATCAAGAACGTTGTGTCCCTAGAACTGAATGTTCTAAGTCAAGTAGAAATTGGTTTATTTTTATTGTTAGTGTCCCTTGACAAGCGATCATTCGTTAACTTGGGTTAACCTTAGTACGGGTCAATAAATCATCCTTGAGACGTAACGGCATAGCGGCATAACTTGTTTAAACATCCACCGCCACCGAAAGATATTGAAGCCGATATTATTCACAACCAATAGAAAAACACGCACCTATCACTCACGTTGGACCCCAATCAATCAAAACACATATGAATTTATAAAACCAGCGAAACAGGAGCTGAACCAAGAGTTCTCCCTCAAATCCAAAGAAGTTAAGATCAAACAACACCACAAGTCAGTCCACTTTCGCATCCTAACTAGGTCTATCTCGATTAACACTTTCCGTGCTACGGCAATTTTTGAAGATTTTCCATTCAGGCCGAGTGGGGCGTATACGACCCACACTTTAAAGATTAAAAAAAAGCGTTTAAGACGTATACCTTACACTTTTTCAATAGGTAGCGTATACACCTCACGCTACGATAAACGCTGTATACATGATGCGAAGTTGCCTATATTTGTCTCTACAACAAATTTTTCAAGAATTCTTTGTTTTCCAATGAGAATTCCAAATGGCCTGAACGGAAAATGCAGCGGAGGTCGTATACGCCCCACACGACACAGGACGTGTTAAATTAAGGTTGGTTGCATTCCTTTAACCCTATATGGGCCCGTGTAACTTTTAGGTCACATTTTAATTTATCGACAGTTTACAAAATCATTATAGCTTTTTTCATGACATGGCGCATAAATCTGAACTCTATGACGTTGCCAACACAACCAATACTAGTATTCATAACCATTGCTAGGCTCAACCTGAAATAACAAAATAAATGCTGTGCAAACTGTCGGCAGTAAAATTACGCAAAGCCATTTGATCCAATTGATATTATTTGTGCTTTTGTCAATGATTACCAAACTAAAAATAGTGGACACAATAGTTCTGGGTTAGTATATCAATAACAACCTATTTGTTTGCATTTCAATTTTCAATTTGTTACTATTTTTGATGATACAACTTTGAGGTTACAGTGGGCTATTGTTGCAGATTTCGGTATAATTAGGATAAAGCTTGTGCATTCTCCCGTTTTCAGATTTATACATCATATACCTAAAGATGAATACAAAATCCAATAGAAATAACCGAGGAATTAGAATTAGACGCATTAGAGGTAATAGATCCGATGATTCTTTATTAGATTCTGAGTGTGATGAAGATGTGGTAGTATTTCCTCCATAACGGATAAATGTCATTGATAGGATGCAAAGGAGTTTCGAAAATTAAATGTTCAAAGCGTAATGTACATTTATGCTTAACACCAAATTCAAATTGTTTTATGGAATTCCACGTATGAATTATTATAAACAGAAGTGCAAACTTTATAGGCCAGTGTGACTTAAAAGTCACATAATGAATATATCGCAATAAAATAGTTTTAACGCATATATAGGTTTATAATTTCTGATTTTTCGTTCCCACAATTTCTTTCGAGTTAAAACAAAAATTCGACCCATAGAGGGTTAACACTGTCGCATCATTGTAGCTAACCTTACAACCCCACAAAACTCCGATTGCGAGAGTGCAGTGTTCAGGTCGCAATAAATATGTGCAATCTGTATAAACCAAGGATATTCTTTTCTTTCAGGATAACAAGTAACGAAAGGAAACACCTTTGTAAAAATTTCTTATTTTCCATACATTAAAACTTTACGAGAATCACAAAGAGCTATTACGCATCATCTGTTTTCAATTATATAAAATTATATAAATTATATTATATTCCCTTTTTTAAATGGCATTTCATATTATTGACTTGATAGTTTGTATCTCGTATGTAAACGAATTCGAGGACCCTGCATGCCCTGACCTTTACATGATTATAAGGCAATGAAATGAAAATTGCAACAAAAAGAGACAATCAGCATAAATGGGTAATAATAACTAGTATTTATTATTAAGATTCGAAATTACAAGTAATCTGAGAATATCGAGTAAATGTTGTATTATTAGAAACTTATCAAAGAACTTATCTACCAAATGTCGCAACAAAGAAAAATTATCAACTTTTGATAGATCTCGTGGATTTTGTAGATTTCCAAGAAGGGAGAAAATTTGACTTTAATTCACCTTTCAGTCAGTCCATACCACAGTTGTGGTTGGCCAATTAAAACGTTGGCTAGTCTGTTTTCGTCTTATGGACAACAACGGCCTTATGTCTATGCCTAATCTATGCTTAAATCAATTTTCGAGATTAACATCTAGCAGATATTTAAGTCACGTAACCTCTGATAACTGAGTACTTTCATCTATAGTGTTAGTGCACTTCTATCCAGTCTGCACATAACGAAAACACTACACCGAGTGTGCAATCAATTTTTGATAATAAAATTTTTATAACTTTCCGTACAGCTATGAGGGGCTCACGAGGTCAGACAGATTCGAAGCCAAATGGCATTTGAGGTTTACAATTACAAATTAGAGGAAAGGTGTTTGAGGGAAAATGAAAGACATTAATGGATCTTCCGAAGGTTTCCGAGAGATCCTTTTCGTTGCCGACGAGGCAACGAACTGTCCTCACGTTTTTCGGGCTCAGCCCCAAAACGGTGCTGGTACATGAGTCCGGGGTCATGAAATTACGACGTACCCCCGTCCCTCCCCATTGACTCGAAATCCTCACTGCAGATAGGAACAGCTACGAGCGGAAAATTACCAGCGCATTGCTAGATACGTTCCTACACAAACATCACTAGTCTCTACCTCCAAAAAAGTAGAGCCGTTAAAAGTGGCGAACGAATCGATAACATCACTCGTTTTGATCGAGTTGTCCATCTGACATATTTATTTGGTCTGTTTAAGTCTTCGAGGCATAGGATCTCTGGGAATAAAATAGACCCATGTTGCACGGAAATTTTACTGCAATTTAGATTCAACAAAATTGAAAGTTTTTATTAACAAAGGTATCGCATAATATAGAAAGATAATATAATAATAATAATTCAATTCAATTTGTTGTTATAGGGTGGAACTCAAATAGTCCCACTATGATTATGCGGATGCAGTTATTGCGATATTTCGAGGTGGGTCTGAAAATGTCCCACCATGCATTACCGTGCATTTTCTTTAAGTAACATTTGCACTAGAGATGTCCAAAATGATTCCGAGGACGGCTCATTTTCTACACATATCAACGATCTTGCTATACTGATTTACTTGGCAAATGTGATCGTCGTCGCGAACGTTATATCCGAATCACCCTCGCGCGGGTTTAACACTAGATTTACGGGACCCGTCAATTTAACGGATGGATTGCTTCAATTATACGATATTAACAGATTTAATTAACTTATATTAAGTCTGTTAATATTGCGATTGTTTTCAAATTAAACCCATCGTTTGTTTTTTAATGAAAATATGTGGTTTTCTTTACTCTAAATCTGAGGGGTGAGAAATAAGTATACATAAAACCCCCGTAAACCTAGTGTTAATGCGACAGCGACTGATCTTGATGCGTGACGGACTCGGTTCTTTGTCTTAGGCCACTTGAAATTATGATTTATCATCTTTTGCTCTCTTTAGGAGACAATCCTCGGCAGGAAGCGCGAGTAACAAATGCAACCCTCTTCCATGTTGTGGTCTGTTTCTTCTTCCGCTCCAGCAACGTTGTTTACAATTCACCAGTATTCTGAGGTGCAGGCGAGAAGGCGTCTCAACGCTTACCGAATTCTGTGAGATAATAGTATACTCCGCTGTCCGCGAAGGCTCCTATCTACCACCAGACGACCATTTGTTATCCACTTTTCTTCCCCGTTTTATCTTCGCTTTTGGAGATTTTTTTGGACTTTCACCACGTCTGTACCGTGTAATCAAAACAGAAGGACTGCGAGAAGGAAAAATGCTGACATTAGGAAAATCTCCATCAAGGACAGTTCAAAATGAAATAGTCTCAAAATGACCGTCCTCTGTGACTACTTTAAGTCTCAGACTCACTTATGACCGGCCAGCCCGATTGCGAAGAGAACTATGATTACCATAAACGCTTTTTAACCTTCAATATAGTTTTAATTTGCTTAGTGTTAAGTGAATCAAGTGCAACGCAATCGTGGATTATTGTAACGACCTTAAAAAGCCCATTCTCAGGCAACCCACTATGGAACAATGCATCTCAGCGACCGCGTGAATTGAATAATTTGAGTATGTGGAAGAATGGACCCTTCACATTTCGAGAAGTGGCTGTAACTTTTTTCACCTTTGCTACCTGACAATGACTCTCACTGGCGACTTGATTAGCCTGATATTGATTAGTCTTTGTCAGCAGTAGTTGAAACTACCAGAGTTGAAACTTGATCAAAGTTCCTCCACTGAACTAGCTGCATTCTGATGTATAATATTCAAAAGAAAGGACCCATGATTCGCACTTCAATCCTTCAGTTTCATTTTCGTTTTTAACACGTTGCTGCAAATGACGGCTATAGCCGTCCGATCTTTGCCGACATGTAGGCAAACGATGGCTATAGCCGTCGTGCACGTTTTAATCAATTAAAAAAAGAACAGCGTTAGTACGAAGTGTAAAAATGATATGATGAGGAAATGACGGTTATAGTCGTCAAGGGTTTTTTTGGAAAAACTGTGGCCAAATGTGATAATTTTCACTTCCAAACATACAACTTAACATAAGCGATTGAAAAAAAATGCGTTTCTAAGCACGATCGTCAAATTAAAAATGTGTGGCAACGTGTTAACACAATAGTTAGCAATGGTCCAGAATGAGTAAATCTCTCTGCAGTCTTATGTGGTATTTCCTATATATAACGCAACATCCTCAACAAATGTTTAGTTCAGACGATACTACTTTGTGTTAAATACCTATAGTACAAACGAATTATAAAATAGACCTAACATTGCGTGTAATTCTTCAACTCGGTTTTTGGCGGCTTTAAAATGGAGATTCGTTTGTCATCTGCAAGTTGCTTTCAATGCATATCAGACTTTCTTTTCTCTTCTTTCTTGCTCGTAGCAAATCTTCTAACAATATCTGGTTATGTAGGATTTCCATCGATTAAAACTCCCACGGTGGCCGTTCTCGCCACGCTGTGGAAGCTTCGGAAACTCTAAACGAAAACAACAGGTGTTCCCCTGGAATATACTCCTTGAAGAATGCGTCGTCGGAAAGGGACAATCTTCTTTCTCCTTTCACGAACACTACACTATGCGGCCACGCGACCGTCGATCTCCAACTGCGAATTCTCTGTCAGTCGAGCCCTTAATCGGATTGCTGGCAATCCATCCGAGCTGCAGGCATTGGAGAGTGGAAGACGATCTCACCTGCATCTCGTATCCCCAAATGTCGGATTTAAATCCCATGAGAAGGAGTGGGCAAACCTGTGACACGTTCGCCGCCATCTTCTACTTCTGCAAGAAGAAACTGCTATCTCCCGGACTCTCTACGTAGCCTCCTGCAGCATTAAGCGTACGCTTGTTAAACTTAAACAGAAGGAGGTCATCTCCTCCCATTATCCCCATTATTTATAGAATGATAGTAGAAAGCAAAAGATTCCATCCTAAGTGACACTCTCTTAACTTATATCGGAAGTATGGGTGTATTTAAAATATTATTATAAAATATATTGTTATAACCATTGTAGGATGAACAATGTTCATATTAATTCTGAAATATAAAATAATTAATATGGACTATAGATATAATAATTAATATATACTGAGAAATAGAGACGTTTTAGTTTAACCAAAGACATTCGACACTTCTAACTACTTAATTTATTTGATTTGAAAATTTTACGTTACTAGAAAATTTATATTTGACTAACACTTTAAATAATAGATATAGACATGTAACTATTTCTGCTTCGGTAAAAGGATAATTCGGTTAAAGTAAAGGTCGATAGAGGAATTAAATAAATCTGGTGATCCAGAATAAAGAATTTGTAAAAATGTAGGAATAGTATATGGTATAGGCTTATTTTTAAACTTTGATGATAAATTTCTATTATTCACAAGTATAAATAATTATAATTACGGATATCGATAAACTCAGGAAACACTCATATAACTTTTAAGATAAGAAAATAAGCATCCCAAAAGTTTTAGATTTTGTGTAATCCTTCATTTTAGCCAAAAATCGCACATTTTTCGAAAACTAAGAGTTACCAAGTGAATGTTACAAGATTAAGAAAACGTTAAAATTTGTTGCACAGTGTAATCAGTCTTATTTTTTGGTCAGTAAGGTAATTAAAAATAAGCCGCAGAAGTTTGTATAACGTTCGGTTTGTTCCAGCACAGATGAGCCATTATACTACTACGTGCCAAAAAATCACGAATCTTATTTATGGTGACATGCTGAACGACTGTCAGTCAAGAGAAAATTAATACAAAATTAAATTCTCTGATGTTTCATTGAAATAAATTTTAAAATTCCATAAAATTAAAAAAAAAGAACGAATTTACAAGGAATAATTTTAAATTGATTTAATAGATTAGAGATACTTTCTCAAAATTTGAGCTTAGTTGAGCTTGGATAAGTGAGAGTCTCTTATCTATATTTATGAAAGCTGTTGTGTAAATATAATATGTGAGAATTCCATCTATTGTAAATGATGTTTTGAAGAATGTTCTAAAACAGTTAGTCATTACAGAAGACTTAGAGAGTTAGCACGGATAGATGTAGCGAGGAGCGAGAGAAAGAGTAAAAAGGAAGTGTAAAAAAAGAACTGATTTATCATTTTCATATAATATTTTGTGTTTATTGCGCTATTATCTATTGTGGAAATATACTTTGTGTTTTGAAAGATAAAGATACTATTGTCCTATTCTACCCACAAATTTATCAAAGATGCTATCATAAACATTATATAAACATTCATTAAAGTCACTAACTCTATGTACCTGGTTCATATTTAACTATTAGGTTGGTGCATATGAAATATCGGATTTCTTTACATGTTTGTCTTCCTGTTTTTGTTATACTTTTGGTTTTGGCATAACCTCGTTTCTAGTGGTACTGTCCATTGACAGAGTCACATTTCAACAAAGGAGATTTTCTCGAAAGTGTTCCCTTTTGTTATTTGATTTGAATTTTTTACCGATATGAATCTGAACGATATTCGTATAATTTTTTTCCATGGGTATAAACTTGGTAATAATGCTGCAAAAGCTGCACGCAACATAAACCAAGCGTTTGGGGAGAATACAGTTAATGATCGAAAAGTGCAGCGTTGGTTTGAAAAATTTAGGTCCGGTGATTTTTCGCTACAAAATGATCCGCGTGGGAGACCCAAAACGTCTGTGAAAAATGATGATCCGAAGGCATTGGTGGAAGCGGATCCAACTGTATCCACGAGGGAACAGGCTACCAGGATGAAAATTGACCATACAACAATATTGCGACATCTTTCTGAAATTGGCAAGGTGAAGAAAATGGATAAGTGGGTACCGCACGAACTAACTGAGCGAAATAAGCTGGATCGGTTGAACGTATGCTCATCGTTACTATCCCGATTTCATCGAGAGCCATTGAAATATGAAGTTTTGCAGCACCCAGCCTATTCACCGGATCTCTCGCCAACCGACTTTCATTTTTTTAAACATTTAGAACTGTTTTTACGAGCTAAACAGTATGAAAATGAAGACAGTTTGAAAAATTCGATATCAGAGTTTATTGATTCTAAAGATCAAAATTTTGTTAAGACAGGCATCTATGCTTTAAAGTCTCGTTGGGAAAAGTGTATTGAAGCGAATGGAGCATAGTTTGATTGAATAAACAGCTTTTGAAAAAAGATATGCAGTTTTATATATTCACTTAAAAATCCGACATTTCATATAACCAACCTAATACTTTTAGTACAATATGTTATGTCGAAATAATTCGAATCATTCTATTTCAGGAAACAGATGTATCAACTATGCGTTCGCGCCGAGTTGGCGCACCTTCATCTTTAGGGCTAATTGACTCCAACATTCCTCGATTATAAACAACAGCCACTATTAGTCAAAAGATGACAAAGATCATCGACGGGCCGCAGCAGTCGGTATATTAGCTTTCTGTTTATTAAAATTAATATTTTTATTGATCTCGCTGCAGCTCGTCGATGATCTTTGTTATCGTTTTGGCCAATAGTGGGCATTGTAATAGAGGGAATGTCAGCGGAGTCTGAAAATGAAACCCGCTGTGTCAACTCGACACGAACGCATAGTACACATATATTTATTCACTGTAAAAAGTAAAAATTGAATTGAGTTTATAAAATTATAAATCATTCACGTCAACAAAATTGGTTGTTACGAGCTGAATGATATACAAATAAATTAATGGTGTCATAAGTTCCTCATAAGTTTAGCATTAATAGTCTATTCTATATCTGGTCTGTGATTGCATTTTCCTATATTAGTAAGGCAGTCCATGTTAGGTTGATGAAATCCATGTAATGTTAAATCTATTTTATACCTAACGAGATATTTGTCATAACAATACTGTAAATCAGATTGAAAAAATACACATACTATTCTACAATATATGTACTTTGTTTATGATGTTAGGTAATAGTAACTTACAATCAGTTACTATTTTATATTTATACGTGATGTATGAACTGTTTTTTATTATAATATGTATAATACGAAACTTTATAATTTGTATTTTTTAAGTGGTTCTCGATAATGCACGAAGACTTGGTGTACGATTACCTGCAATGAAGAATACGCTTCGTACGTATATACATATATACAGGGTGTAAAATCATCCCCTTCTCAATTCTACCGCCATTACTGAGACACCTTGTATATACTCTTATACCATGGATACGATGTCATTAACTACTTATTTTTGACATTCGATTTCATTATGATCAAAACACAAAAATTACTTGTATTATTCAAAACTGTTTCGTTCCAAATTTTGAAATTTTATTGAAACACAAGAGAATGTTCGCCATGAATCTGTAGTGTACTTGTGCAACTTAACACTTAGCGGACCGATCGGGGAGATCTCCCCATTTTGAAGTAAGTCGGTGCCCGACCGATCGAAGAGGTTTCCCATTTTGACATTAGCAGCGCGTTTCTCGGTTTCTGTCATTGTTAACTACCTCGACCTGGGGTTTTTCGCAATTGCTGACAAACTGTTGCTGTAGAGCATAGCATATAATAAAATCATCTAATTTTGAAGGCTCCTTATTGCCTATTATTACGATTCTTTAGGTTCGGGATTTCGACATCAAGATCATGGAAATAAATGAGAAGCGGCACAGTTGTTTCTTGGCGATGATTTCTTCCAATTATTGGTAATTGAAATAAACAGACATCGCTCTCAGGTTGCAAACAAGTATAGACAATATAAAGCAGTAAAATGGGTTGACGTCACAGTGATAAAATGAAAATGATCCTGGGGTTAATTATCTTGACGGGACAAGTAACCAAAGATGATATATATGATTACTGGCCCACTCTATTATATATAAAAACCCCAATCTTTCCTAAAGCAATGAGCCGGAATAGATTTACGCAGATCTGGAGAATGTGGTATTTTTGCAATAATGATCTATTGCATGATAAATCAGACAGACTATTCAAACTTAGAGAAGTTCTCAATTATATACAACACAAGTTCTTGGCTCAGATGTGTTGCGAATTGGCAAGACGGTTTAGAGAACTGGATGCTGAAAATGTCGTTGCTTGAAAAATGTTGTCGTCAGAGCACCGGAATATAAGCCTAAATCTAACATTATATTTTAATACCGTTTTACTACTATAGTAGAGATATATATGTATATGTGTGTGTATATATATGTATGTTACGTATTCGAAAATGAAAATTTTAAGTAGCAATACCGGGCAAAAAGAAATGTATGGATGCAATTTATTTGTACTTAAAAGATTCTTTCTATACGAAATGTTTAAAACGCTTTTCTCCAGTAACTAAATATCTTTGTATACGTTTTTGTACATTTTCAAAAACTTGGTTTAATATATTGTCGGTTTTTCTAGCTGTTTCCTTCTACATATTACTTGCAGTAGAGGTATGATACATTGCTAGAAATTATAATTAAAATTAGTTTAAAATTTGAAAACATATATTCATTCGTTCATATATCTCGAAATTATTTAAACTAATTAATTATTTTGAATAATTCCAGTTTAAATGACACTATAAACATATACGAACATAACTAGCCCTGCATTAATAAAATAGCAGTTAAGCTGCAATAATTAATAATAATATTAAGTTTCGGAATTACCGGGTTTTAGGACACGTCACTGGCTATTCAGCGCGGAAGAAATTAAGATTCCAAAGAATATCTCGTTCATTGCCCCCAATATTCTAATATTACAACTTGACAACTAGTCTTTCTTTATGTTCCGTTGTGCAACAAAAACAGGGCCTGAAGACCCCGAAGGCCCCGTTGTGGATCCAAATCTATGTATTCGAATAGCAAGAACATCAAATTCTTCTAACGTTCCGTGCCGTCGTTACTTTCGTTAGAAAACTTCCTGTTTACCATTTCGACCAGTCCCAGGCACGCGAACCGTCTTTCAATAAAATTGAAACCGATAACAAAAGACCTACGAAGAGTCAGTGTCAGTCTGCGTGCGTAGCACCATTAGACATCGGCTGGCTAAGCCATAAATTAACAACTAACAACAACAACAACAAATAAATTAACGCTATGGTCACCTACGCGCGGGTTATCTCCATCTACGTCTCCTTGTGGGAAGACGTCCACCACCGTTTTCGGTCCAGAGACCTCTCCTCTTTTTAAGGTAACCAATTCGCGGACTAACGAAACTTTAGCAAACTCCCAATTTTCCGCGGTTTGTTCGCTCGGAATATCAAGAAAACAATCATTCTCTTGACTTCTGACTTTAACGTTCAAGTGAGTCTCGAGACGTTCCTTGAACATCTGACTTTATCGTTCAAGTCGGTCTCAGTCGATCTTACAACTTACAGCTCTTACGCTGTTTGACCAACACAAATCTAGCTGATATACAATTTCTCGTGATTCATCGATACCATCTGAATTAGACTCAGTTGTGTTCGACGCAAAGCAGCTCCTCTCCTTGCTCGTGAACATTTTGAAACAGTTGCCCAATATTAACCCTTAACGAACGAGCGCATTTTTCTAATATGACCAGTAAGTCGACGGATTTTTAGGAAATTAAGTGCTTCATTTCCAGAGCGAGAAAAGATGCATAATTAATATCGCTTTATTTGATTTTATGAAAACTTACAGTAATAATAGGTAGTATA
>NIJG01000146.1:25534-132643 GCA_002201625.1 Euglossa dilemma
AATAAATCGCGATTCACTTAAAGTAAGTATATAATAAATGATAAATTAATGAAAATTTTGTAAATACTCTTATTAATTATAATAAATATGATATTATATTATATTTTTCTATAAAAGGATTAGGAAAATTATTTCATATAATAGCGCGTGGTATTTTACTACGCATGCGCGACCACGTACAATATTTGGCCAACACAACTGCCAACAAACACTTCAGTGCCTTTTGATATTATTATTTGTTGTCCATTTGTTTATTGTATTTATTACATTATGTCGTCCGGAGGTTGGGAATTGGTTGGAAGAAATAAAAAAGATAAAAACAATGGAAAGATTAATAAACTTACAAAGGCTGAAAAAAAGAAATTTATCGAAAATGCACCGAAAGTAGAAGATTTTCGTAAGAGCTTTTTTTTCAATTTTATTTTACTTTTTACCGTTTTTTTACTTAGTATTTTATCTGTTAAGAAAAATATTTTAAATGTATAAATACTTTTGTTCAAGTAAAACATACATTATATACATAAAAATATTTCTGTTAAGGAATTATATTTTTCAGTTCCATTGAGTCAAGTAAAAACTTTATATGATAATTTGGATAATAATAAAGAAAATAAAAAACCATCAAAGGACAAAGAAAATAAAACAAAAGAAAATGAAGAAAGAAAAAAACAACAGAAACAACAACAATCAGAGAAAAAGAAGCACGAACTTAAGGAGAAGCCTCCAAAATCTATAACAGATGCGTTAAATATGGTACATAAATATTTATCTTCTAAATTTGCTTTTCATATAATTTGTATATAGCCTTAACTATACTGAAATATTATTTTTAACAGATTAATCCAGAAGAGCTTCACGATGTTTTCATTAATAGTCAAACCAGATTTCCTGAAATTCCATTAATTTGGTTGAAAGATCTTGCTACTTTTCTTAATGTAAAAATACCTGTTGATAAAGAAGATGCAGTCTTTTCTGGAAAACATAAAGACTATCCATTAAGTATAGTACCTAAATCAATCTCTTCCATATTAGAAAAAGCTATTGATATGGCAGGAAAACAAACAGCACAACTTTTTTATGAAAATACTCTTACTACAATGGCTATTGACATGGTTAAAGGATCACCTGCTATTGGTCACAAAATATTTTTGCAACTATTAGCACATATTAATTCTGGAATAATAATTGCTAATATATCTAAATTGATTCGTGTGAGAAATTCTTATCAAAATAGGAAAAATATTGGCCTTTCTTTATTATGGGCAATATCACAAGCTGGTAGGAAAAACTTAACAATGGGCTTGAAAGTATGGCATGAAGTAATGTCTCCCATGCTAGAGACAAAGAGTTACTGTAGTTATGTAGTACAAATTTTGAATGATTTTGTGTTTGACCATGAAAACTTTAATGATCTTCAACCAGAACTTTATCTTGACATTATAGAAGATACATATTCTGGGAAATTTAATATTCCTGCCTCTGTAGGTAAAGATATTAATAACAGCATTGAAAAATTAAGGGTAGGTATCAAAATATTATTAATGCAAAATATCACTTTAAAATGATTAAATAAAATTTTTCTTTATTCTTTTTTTTATATTTATTCTTTTCAGTCAATATTATTNATGAATTAATCAAAGCACTTGTGACTTGTTTAGCCACAGATCCACTTTGTTTTTCTGTTTGGAAGTCTATTTATGCCAAAAATTTATACCAATCTTATTTAATTTTAACATATATTGGTAAGATTATGCTATTGAAGCCTTACACATTAATCAATCTATTTACTAAATTTAGATCTATTTAATTTTCTATAGATACTAAATGGTATGTTTTACATACAACATTGGAAACAAAATGTATGAAGGAAACATGTATAGTATTTCAGACAACTAATGAAAGGTGGAAGAAGGGTAAAGATGAAGGTCTTGCTAATAATTGCTCTAAAATATGTAAGGTAAATTTAAATTTCTGTTCTTATATTAAATATGTATTTATATTCAATATTTATAAAAAAATAACCCTTTATTATAAAAATTAAAATATCGCCAAAAATTAATAATTATTTTATCATTGTATATATTCTTTATGTCGAAAGTTTTTTTGAAAATACCCGCGTAACACCTGCTTGCTGTACGTTCTATTCCTTGCATATGCGCAAAAACATGTAAGGTCAGAATAGTACATAAGATATAAATGTGGTTTGTTGATATCGTTTGCACATAAAAAAGAGAGTTTAAATATCAATATAATTATTCAGTAATAAAATATCTATTCGTTGAAACTTACCTATATTTTCTAAAATTGTGTATGTGATATTTGAACAATTTAAAAAAATTCGGTTCTCAAATATAGTTTAGGTTAGTTTGGTAAGGTAAGGTAAGTTTGTTTTTTTGGGAGGAGACTATCGATCGCACATTGTCCCTTCGACATCACTGCTGACGACATTAATATCATTCATTGTGCTACACTTTTTTTTATAAAAAGATATATTTTAGGATAAATAGTTTAATAAACATTTTAATTTCTTCATTAACTCTCTGGATTAAAAGTATATACTCACAAATCAAAAGTGTATAATTCGTTTATATGCATCACTAACACGATTGTTTTCCTAACATTTGCGTTGACCTTTAGACTTTTTAATAGAAGCATTATAAACGTTTTACGTGATAAATAACTTAATACAACGATATAGTGTTTCATTAATTTTCTATTACAGGAATTATTGCTGAAAATGACAGCTTCTGCCAATAAGAAATTTCCTTGGAAAAAGGGAATTATTTTGTTATTACTTTTTATTGGTGCCATTCTTGGTTATGATATTTACAAATATGACAATTTTAAAGGTAACAAACAAACAAATATTTGTTTCATCTAAAATATTTAACCATATTAACTTTCATATTAATAATATAACTTCTTAGCATCCAATACAAATAAGTTCTTAAAAAGAAGTGGATTATTTACTTATGGACAACAGTCATGGATTCTGGTACAAGAATATTCATTGAAAACACTTGAGTTTATAGAAGCTACATCACCAGAGTATTATAAAGCAACTGTTGAAACATGTAAACCTTATGTGAAATTGGCTGGCGATGGTTATCTTATAATGAAAAATATATTTTTTGAAATTTATGGCAATATTGCAGAATATATTGGAAAGAATGGTCCTCTGATTGTACAAACAGTAAGCATTCATAATTAAATAAACAAAAAATGTACATATAACAAATATTTTGTATGTTTTATAGGTAGATCATTGTGTCCCGGAAATGCTGGATGAAATTAAATTACTAAGTTATCAAGGTTTAGAATTCTTGAAAATGTATTTAAACTTATGTGTAGAGAAGTTAAATGAACGCTCAACTGCAACACTTCAATGGCTACAACATAATGTTTTTGTGTATGTATAAAACTACTTAAAGTGTAAATAATTATATTTTATGATATTATTATTCTTTTAGTGGAAAATTAAGCCCAGAAAATTTGCAAAATTATGCCTCAAAAGCTATTGATACTACACAGACATTGGCAAGTCAAACTTACGATTGGGTTTATGAAAAAGTGCAAACACTTTCTAAAGTTCCATGAATAAAATTCATCAAATGTTATGTACCGACATTTCTCGGTGATAAAAAAAAATCTCCTCTCATACCTCTGCATTTAGTTCTATAATTCCGAAGTTGATATAACACATTTCCAAATGTATTGTGACGGCCATTTTACCTGTGATATTTGAAAAATGTATCATACTCCGATTGATTATGACATTTTAATAATCCACAAATCTAATAAGAATGTCAATTTCTTTTTTAAGTTAATATCTATTGTCAAAATAATTATTAAAGTAATATATAGACTACAGTATGTAGTACCAAACTTCAAATCTCTTATTTTGTATATTAACTAATATATTTTCATTTAATGTTTCTAATATGGTATTTAATGATAATATAACAAATATGATTTATAAATTGAACAGTATATTAAATAAAGTTACTTTTTGGTATCCTTTCTTTTTACAAAATTAAAAGAGGAGTATAGAATATGTTAATTTTATAATACATGTAGAACATTGATTTAACACTTTGCACTCCACTGATACCGTTATAGGCACATTAATAAACTACATTTGTTATTTGGTTTTGTTTTCATTGATACAGATATGAAAGGCACGAAGACTACAGTATAAGTAAATTTATACAAATTTATAATTTTCGTTTTTTTGTTTTGTTTTTCAAAACAAAACTTTTAAGTTTAAAAGGCTGTCTACTGCAACATTGCACTGGAGTTGCTAATTAAATGAAAAAGAATCAAAGTGCAAAGGGTTAAAATCGCTGGATACAGCAATAGGAATAACAATAATGATATTTATAGAATGTGTAGAATAATGTTGATATATATATATATATATATANTATATATATATATAGGCATAGTAATATAATTATTATTATAATTATAATTATAATAGCGCAATTCTAATGGTGAGGATTATGGTGACGATAATTTTAACAAAAAGAAACATTAAAGTTTTATATTGAAAAAGATCATTGAAATGTGACACCTGTCACATCCATAAAACTATGCATGTAAAAATGTTTTTTCATTTCCTTCTTTCAGAAATTAATTTAGTAGAAATTATTTTTTCTTTGTATAGTTTCACAGCATTTTTCCCTGATTATATGTATGAGCATGCAATGCTAAAACGCACAATGTTTACAAAATTAATATTTCAGTCTGAAGTATTACTGTGTTAAAGCTCATGAGGAAAAAAAACTTTCATTGTATTTTTATATATTTGGTTACATAAATATTCTTCTTCTTCGTCTCTAATTCGTGCAAGTACTTCCAAAATTTGACTGAAAAAGGAAAGCAAACAAATTATTTCAAAAATAAAATCTGTTCTCTAACAAACATACAATGTAAACATAATTTAATCATTCCAAAATTAACTGTAATAATAGCATAATATATTTACACTATTGTGCATGGTTCATTTCTTCCTTTAACCATTTTATCAGGTTGCCACTTTTCTTTTTTAATGGATTGAAAATTGGTAATAACATCTTTTGCAGAAGCATGTGTAGATCTTATTTCACACCATGGGCAATCAGTTTCTATCATCAACTTATCTAATGGTATAGTTGTAACAGCAAAAAGGTTCTCTTCTGTTTTAAGGGAACTGTAAAGAAAATCATGTTAATTGTGCATGTAAAAATATATATTACTTAATAAATGACATACCATCCATTAATACCAATATATAACCCCATTTGTAAAATGGAATTAGCTTCTTCTGGATTACCATCAAAAGAGTGTACTACACCAGCTGTTAATGTATCTTTGTATTTCCTTAAAATTCTTACAAAATCTTCACTAGCATTACGACAATGTAGAAACATTGGTAATTTCAAAGTGGAACACAAGGATAACTGCATTTCAAAATATTTCTTTTGAATATCTTTAGAACAAAATTGAAGCCTATCATAATCTAATCCCATTTCACCAATAGCAACAATTTTGTCCTTATTGTCTGATGCTAAATCTGATAATGACTTAAGATAGGCTTCTGGATCACCACTTGCTTCAAATTCATAACAACGAGTTGGATGACAACCAACTGTAGAAAATAGCCGTTCTGAAATGTATATATGACAATCGATATATGAATGGATCCAATAAATTAAAAAAAATAATAACAAAGTATGTACCTAGATATTTCCATTGACATGCATTTTGTTGTTGTAGTTAGAGAATAGTATCACAGCAACCATTGCATCTCTCTTTCACTGGTTTCTTCATATGCAATGATTGTATATCAATCTAATAATAAAAACAAATAGTAGCTGTATATTACAACAATAAGTCTTTACCCTCACAGTTGAAAGCCTGTAAGGTGTATAAAATATTAATTGAACTAAAATCATTGTATCTATTTCTAAAATATCAATATCTTTACATAAAAAGAGAATTTGAAAATTATCAAGTATATCTGCCTGTGATAGAGAGACGCGACAGTACTACTAAATTACATATAATAAATGTCTTATTTTGATATAATTATATAGAAGCATCTTACCATCTGTTCGGGCTATTTCGAGAGCTTTTTTACTTTCTTCTATATTACCGGCAGTGATTATAATTTTTGAAATATTGTTATTCCAACTTCGTTCTAAAACTTTATCCAAATCTGGAAGATGCTTCTGTGATCCATGATAAATCCCTTGATACATAGGATCAGTCAAATTGGCCCCGATATCTATATTGAAATTAACAACGGGAAAATATATTGTTTGTCAGGCTATAACCTTACCATAAGTATTTTTAGAAATAACACAAAACTTCAATTCGTATAAAAATATCGATCATTGAAATGTTAATACAAGCACTAAATAAAGAATTTAGTTACCTATAAATTTTTTTAAATTACTCATTCTAATTCCGAGCATTCAACCTATCAGTGAAATGACAGTTTTCTCAAACACGGTACAAACTGAAAGGTTAGCAGGTGTCTTATTTAACCGGCGTTGTGTACTGACATGAGTTCAATATATATTTGACGTTCCATGAGAATAGAAATTATACTTTTTTATCATTTAATATATGTAATAAATTTATTTGTAATTAAAATTTATAGAAATTAATATAACTTTCACTGTACATACTTTATATTGTTCTTTATCCTGAATATCAAGTACATACTTTTATATACTGTACTTTAAGAATATGTTGAAGTAATGACCTAAAGTACGTAATTATTATTTTATAATTAAATAAATATTAGATGTAAAATATATAGTTTATAACATATATTTATTACAGATGTAAATTTAATGTAAAGGAAAGGTTTTTGGCAGTAAATTATTTAAAAACTTCAAACTATTGTTTAAACTATTTTTATTCAGTTTCTTGTTTTTAAATATTTTTTATCAGAAAGTATTAAAAAGAAAATTGTATTATTGCAAAGACTTTATAATAGAGTTTATTTTTTCAACATATTCTTCCTTCTTCTTTGTAATAGCTGCCTCTGCTTCTACAAATTGTTGACGTCCTATTTTGCCTGGAACTAATTTGTCTACATACAGTGCTTGTTGCTGATTATAAAATTCTTTCAAAGTTCTGTCATATTTCTGTAATTCTTGAACACGATCATACACATCTCCTGATTCTCCTTTTAAGCGTTGTGCAATTTCAGCAATAGAACTTGTTGTACTCTTATATTCTTGATTAATACCCTTTACCACAGATAAGAATGCATTGGCATCTTTATTTGCTTTGAGATATGCTAATTGATCATCTAGTTCATTATAAGAAGTTATTCTACGATCTTGTGCAGCTAAGATCTTCTCACATTGTCCAGCAATTCTTAATTTACTTTCTGAAACCTCATCTTTATCAATTGAAAAATCAAGTCTTACATAAGTAATTACTAATAAGAATAGTAAATACAAAGCTGCAGCTACAAGCAATGGCTCTTGTAACATTAATATACGGGGAAACGTATATTTTAGTCTAAAATTCTGAATATGATTTTCAACTAAATTATTTTTGGTAACAGATATTACTGGACGACCAGTAGTATCTAAATATGTGTAATGAAGAGAATCTGGTAAACGTGTTGCAGGATATGGAAGGCTCAGCTCAATATTCTTAGAACCTTCTGGCAAAATAATCTTTACAATTAATTCATCTACAACCATATCATCAAAAACATGATCCAGTAATCTCATTTCTAAAGTATACAAATCTCCGGAATGGAATAAATATTCATAACTAGGTACATTATATCCAATTATGTATTTAGTTTTCCAACCACCAAAGAGTGGAAATCTTGGACGAAGATTTAATTCTACCGAATCTTTCTTAATACGGGTATGTGATGTTGAAATATTACCAATTTCATCTCTATAATAAATATCAGCAGCAGCTGCAGGTAAAATGGTATCAAAACTCTGAATACTAGCTTGCCCTGATTTTGGTTCTCTAGCAAATTCATATCGAGAAAATGAACCTTTTAATAATGCTCCAGTATGTAATAAATCAACGTGTTCTTCTATTGCTATATTACCCCAATGTGATATTTCAATACTTCTTTCAAGTCTTGTAACAGTGAGAAATTTATTATTGTTTTCAAAATGTATGGTTAATTCTTCATAAGAAAATGGTGAAATTTTTTCATATGGACCATAAGTGATTACAGAATCACTTTGTGAAACAGGTTTAAATTTAGTATAACTTTCAATATTACGTGATGGTAAAGATATTGTAGTTGTTTGTTTCATTATAGTATAGGGCACATAAAGGTAAATATTTCCTGTATATTTTACTAATTGCTTTTCTTTTTGTGTAATCTCTTTAGGATGAGGTGTAAGCTCATGTGTTAATATCCATTCAATTTCAATTGACATAGTTCTTCCAGGCGACAGTGGGTCTTTTAACTCAATTCGGTAGAAAGTTTTATCTGCATATTCATTTACCTTAACTTCGATTAATTTTAATTCAACTCGTACAGGTTCTCTGTAAGCTGCTATGTAACCAAGATTATTCTTTTGTTCAGGTTCCAGTGAGAAAAGGAAATTTCGTATGTGCCGATCTTTACCAACGTTTTCTAAGACAAGTCTAGTTGTAATTTTTGTTAACTGAGATTGCAAATCGATATGTTTTTCCACATTTTTAAAATTCAAGTCAGGATCAATGGTGTTGGCAGTAACAAAAGATTGGACATATAATCCAAAAAGTAACGCGATATTCCATAATAATGTAATTGAACTACGACTAATCATAATTTTTATGTAAAAATTTTGTCCAGTTCACTAATATTTAACACTATTAACTAACCGGTAAGCGGATTACAACCGATTCACCATAGACGTGGCATTTATCTGAAACGATATATATTACCTAGACAGGAAACTCATATGTTTCGAAATATTTATATTTATATATCTTTTCTGAAATTTTTATAAATGTAATTCACACATAATGTAATGTACGCTACAAAACATGTTTTTTAAAAATATTAACTTCAATTCTAAATTTCAGTATTCAATAATTCGATGAAGATATAATAAAGATATATGATTTGAATCTTTTAAATGTAAGTTACATGGTGGTAGCACAGATCAAATATAATACTTCAAATAGTTTGATAATGTTAATAATGTTATGAAGAAATGATAGTATTATCTCGAGGTATGATTAATTTCAAGAAATTTTTACAGAATCAGTAAGTAGTTGACATATAAGTTGTATTAAACATGTAAAAATAATAATTAAAAGCATATAATTTGAATACTTTCATTAAACAGTTTAACAGTAGATTGGATGAGGAAAACGTGTAAGTCACATTTGAGTGAGTTTCATAAAAATCAAGTAACATTTTCTTCTTGTTACAAAAAAAAATTAAAAATTAATGGACAGTTTAGTACATTTTATAATGTAAGTTGTTTATAAGATTTGTATCATAAAAAATATATATTAACTAGGTAATATTATCAATATTACTTTCATATATATTAATAATAATATCTAAAATTATTTCAATAGGAAGATAGAATATACAGTGGAACACAACCAAACTCTTCTAATTTTATGACTATAAAAGATCGTAAGTTTGAAAATTAATATTAATTTATTAATTAATCATATAGGAAGTATATTACATAATATGCATTTTTATTATTATTTTTATATGATAAATTTCAGGAATTAATGAATTACATCAATATCCTAAAAGAGATCTTATTATTATCTATGACCATGTGAATAAAGAATATGATAAACGTTGTATGTCAGTTAAATATATGAATATAAATGGATTTAAGTGTACCATTGATGTCACATGGCCTCATGAAGCATCGTTTTCTGCCATAGCATCTTCCAAAAAACTAGCTATGGATAATGCATCAATATTATGCTTAGATTGGTTATACAAATTGAAGAAAATTAAAGACTTCAAACCTGTATTATATGATGGTGAAACTCTACAGAATTTGTTATATTCTCAAGAATACGTCAACATTAATATTACACCAGAAATAAAAGTTGAAATAGAAACTTTGATTCAATACTATAATGATGTAAGATTTACAAATATATGTTTAACAAAAACAAAACAGAAACAAAAGTATATGTTTAATGGCTTATAAATAATAATTATTTGTAGGTAATAAAATCTGAAATAGAAGTATCAACTAGTAGTGAACTCAATAAAGAGGATTTAGAAAATGAATTGGAAGATAATTTTTCAAATGACAAATTATTGAGCAAGAAAGGAAAAAAAACAAGAAATGTAGAAAAAAACAAACAACAAACACATTTGCCTATTGATAACCATAAGTATGTATATTATAAAAGTATATAACATACGATTATATTCCTTTCTATATAAAACTTATTACTAAGCTATTAGTTATTAAAAAGTTTTTTTCAGGGAAGAGATCCTTAATAGCCTACAAAATAACCAAATTTTAGTGATTAAAGGAGACACTGGTTGTGGCAAAAGTACCCAAATTCCACAGTTTATATTAGATTCATATATAGAAGAAGGTAAAATAGATGAATGTAACATAATTGTGTCACAACCTCGTAGAATATCAGTTGTTTCTTTGTCCCATTATGTTGCACGTCAAAGACAGGAATTGCTAGGATCTACAGTAGGTTTTCAAGTTCGACTTAATAGTAAAATACCAAGGGCGAATGGATCAATTTTATTTTGTACAACTGGTATACTGTTGCAAAAATTAAACTACAATACTGGATTGGAAAATGTATCACACATAATTATAGATGAAGCTCATGAAAGAAGTATAGAGATTGATGTAATATTGAAGTTACTAAAAGACAGATTGAAATATAATCCACATCTAAAACTTATAATTATGTCTGCCAGTATAAATGCAGAAATGTTCCAACAATACTTTTCTTGTCCAATTATTAATGTTCCCGGAAAATTGTATGACGTAAAAATGCATTTTTTGGACGATATAAATCTTTCATTTAAACAATCATTGAAATCGAAAAATCCTAAGGAAATAAATATTCCTTTTAACGAAATAGTAAATGTAATACAATTAATTATTACAAAGAAATCACCTGGAAGTATTTTATGTTTTGTCCCAGGTTGGAAGGAAATTATACAATTGCGCGATATGCTTAAAAATAGAACAATAAATAATACCAATTTATTAATATTACCACTTCATTCTAAGTTGTCATTTAATATGCAACAAGAAATTTTCAAAGAAGCCCCTGCTAATACTACAAAGATTATATTAGCTACAGATATAGCTGAAACTGGTATTACGATTCCAGATATAAGTTATGTTATAGATACCGCTATTAAGAGAGATACATACTGGAATAAAGAAAAAGATTTATCATCTTTGCGATACATTAGAATATCAAAAGCCAGCATTCTTCAAAGGTAATTTTCGTTTTATATACATGTTTGCAATTATATTTTAAAGAGAAAGGAAACATTGGGATATATGTTTTATTAATATTTAGGAAAGGAAGAGCTGGACGTCTGAAACCTGGTGAAAGTTACCATTTGATTACTCGAGAAGAATACGATAAACTACATCCATATCCAATACCAGAGCTACTTAAAACTAAATTGGATAAAGTAATCATTAGTAGTAAAATAGCGACTAAGGAGAAAATATGTGATTTCTTCGATAATATGATTAATCCTCCGAAAAAAATTTCAATAACACATGCTATAAATAACTTAATCAATCTCGGTATTCTCGATAAAAATGAAGATCTTACTAGTTTAGGAAAACGTGTTTCCCAGATGTCATTTGACCCGAAACTGAGCAAAGCAGTAGTATTGTCTTGTGTTTTTCAGTATGTAAAAATACATATAACCGATAAAAAGTTCTTATTATTTCATTCTTGTTTAGATTAACTACATTTTATATACCTTCTTCACTATCTTTAGGTGTTTAGATCCCATATTATTATTAGCTATTATATTTTCTAATGATAAATATAATGTGGTTTTATCACTTGAAGAAAGTGATAAAACATATACCGTTCTAAGAAACAACAAAAAGAAATATCACGAGACAAGTGATCATATAGCTATATTACAATATTTTGAAGAAAATATGTATAGTCAAAGTGATAGTTTATCTAATGTATTTCAGGATGGTAACAAGAGCAACTTTCATCGTAAGTTTAATATATATTTGGAGATATATTTGATGTTTAATATTGGAATTAATTATTATTTATTTGTAGAATTGTATATATTGCATTTAAATGAGCTTGTGCAGAGCAAAATGATTCCATCGATACATAGTATTGAGAGTATGAATCTGCATATGAAAGATAATGAATTAATTCTAGCAATTTTATTTGCTGCTACGTGTCATTTGATAAAAAATAATGCTTGTGGTGTTAAAAATGGATATTTTACAAAGAAAGCAAACATTTTAGTGGACGAGTTAGTACATTCGTCAAAAAATCTACATAATCACAACATTGTTAAAATTAATATGATTTATTTCTTTATAGGTATGGAAAGATTGTTGAGATTAAAAGTGAGAGTATTAATTCTGCTAGAAGCAGAGAACCAAATGAGTTATTAACTTACCTTAATAAAATGGAATTTGCTGTAAGACATTCAATTATGGTGTGTGATACAAGCGTTATATCACCGTTATTAGTTTTATTATTTAGTCAAGGTGAAGTTGATTGCACAGAAGTATGTATATATTTTATAGATAAATGTTAAAATACATTTATAAGATATTAAATATTATTTTCTTTGCAGATGATAGATAATCCTTTTATTAAAGGCAGAAATATTATTATGAAGTTAGATAATATAAAAAATTTAAATTTAATTTGTGAAGAAGAGTTTGTATTTCTATCTTTATTTTTTATTGATTGTGACGAATATATTTCATTAATTTTATATATTGTTCTATTTCAGATCTGCAAAGTTGCTAATAAAATTTCGAAGTATTTTATGGAATATTGTAGATTTTATAATTAAGTATGAAGGTAGAGATGATTATGAAGGTAGATTATACTCGATTAAATCATTCAAAAATGACTTAGTAGATTTAGTTTTAAGAATGCAAAACAAATCATCAATAAATATAGATGATGAATCTGACTAGAATGAATATTTCAATCAAAGAGAAATTTCTTCAAAATTTACACAAAGGTAGAAATTTTATTGTTATAGGGTTTTTTAAATGTAAGTATATTGTATATTGTACATAAATTATATTTATAATTATTATATGTAAATAGAAATAAATATGTAAGAATATATAATCTTGAAATTTATTTCAATTTTTTTTATTTGATATTTGACATTTTTGTATAAATATAAATTTTCATAGGTTAACGCATATTCTCTGTAAATCACAGTACAATCTTCGTTGTTTAACAATTTACCTATAGTTACGTAGTGATCAACAGAATTTACATTTTATATGTTCATACGTAGTCTTTTAGTGGTTTATTTACTCACGTATCTTGTTATATTAGAATCTTAGAACTCTGCCAACACCATATTCCTCGAATTTACAAGAGAGAATATTCACATTACATTGCAATTATTAATTAACTTAATTTTATGCTATTATCATACACTTGGATGAATTGATGTAACGTATATAATTTCGCAATTAATGTAGTACAGGATATTTATGGTGGTCGAATTTTTATGAATATATAATCATTTTCAACGAATTATGCTGTACTGATTGTTATTTTACTTACGTACATATCTCTATCGTGTCAGTCACAGAATCGATTACGTACATTTACTTTGGAAATGATTCCTTATCGTATGCAGCTTACTTTTACGGAAAATTATTCAGCTGTGGATTAGAGGTAGTCAGTGAAAACACTCGATATAATCGATTAAATCGCATAATTTCTATATGTGTGTAAGTATATCTATGTTAAATAAATTTTCCCATATAACGTTTATAATAGTATAATGATAGAATGCACGGTATTCCTGACTTTGTATAAGATATATTAAAACCGCTATATTGTAGCGTTATAAATGTTGAATATATTAAAATCTATTTTATGTACATTTGGCAGGTACATTGAAGCGTGCGCTTCCGATATGAAAAACCATTTTATTACGAGAGACGAGGTACGAGGATTCTTATTAAAATTTGTAAGTCCTAAAAGATAACAATCATTACAATTTCTTTCCTATCTGTTTAACAATTATGTTTTACCCTCGCACATAAATATATAGAACTATAATAAATTAATAATGAATAACGAAAGAATATATTAGGATATATCATACTGACATAAATATAAAATAGATAAATAGAAAATACGTAGAAATCGATGTCGGTAGTAATAAATATAGTTAACCATATTTGGAGATATATGTCATTATCGAATAAAGCGTAATATTTTGCAACAATAAAGCCACCAGTGAGGACGAAGTTGCAAGTAAATAAAATATGAAACATCGAGTGGCTGATGTCTAGCTTAATCAATAGATACGGTGTGCTGTTCTAATCTCTTTTCTTCTTAACGACTACCATGAAAAATAACACTAACAAACGTATTAATTGATAAAATAAGATTAAATTTAAGATTCAATAACTATACTGTGATGTAAAAACGAAACAACTTTATGTTATTGCGTAACTTCTTACTTACGTTATAACAAATCTTTTATATATCATTTAATAGCAAAATTTTCTTTTCTTTGTTTAGGAAATTGTTATCACATCGACTAGCAATGAAAGTTGTAGTATTTATGTGATATTCTAATAAGAATATTACTAATCCTTTTAACAATTATCTATTATATCTTTATCAGGTAATATTGCACTTCCGGCCACTTTAGTATTAAATTATTTTAATATTAAGTTAAATTACGATGGCAATTTTTACGTATCGATGAATGCAATATTTCTATTGTTCGAAAATAATTGCATAATTGCTTTCTTCCTCTAAATGGGATATAAAATAGAGGATTAAATCGATGTTCTTCTTTTCTCAAGTTTAGTATCCCATCTTATAGTATATGATATATAAATATATTAGAAGTCAGTAAACCGATAAATGCAAAGTAGATTATTCCCACGCTTTACTCACACTTAATATCGATAATTGAACTGTACATTTACCCGTTTAGCGAACTCTTAAACACGTTTGTGTTTCGCGTTTAATCGATTGTAAAAAGAAAACAAGGAAAAAAGAATGAAAGAAAAAGTGTACGTTTTCGTATCGCGAGAATGAATTTTTGTAACCGAAAGTAATAAAGATAGATAAAAACAATAAGTTTATAAATTAAAGAATCTTTTACTCGGGACATTATTTAGAAGTTAGAAATTCCTCTAACGAGTGAAATACAAGTAGCTCTCACAAAGCAGTAAAATGAACATGGGATATACTGGCCTTAAACGCGCGATTAAAAAATAGCAAAAATAGACAAATACGTGTCTTACTGTAAAGGGATTCGTATTGCCACCTGCGAAAATCTCTGTCGAAGAGCATTTGGCAATTTAATTTTGATTTTTACTCATTCCGAACGTACTTAATACTGCATGTTTAAATTTCATTTTACTATGTATAGCCTTTGAGAAATAGAAAGCACAAAGATTCTACTACAATTACGTATCATCATAATCTTTAAACAGGCACAGTCGATAATTGCAACGATCCATTAAACGATCCATTATCCTCGCCGATAGGATTTCAAGATAAAAGGGAAACGCTTGACTTTTAACGATTAAATCGACTCCCTAGGTCTACACGGAGGAAGGACCGTGATGAAGCTTTCGGTCTCGCTGTCGCTGGTGCTAAAGTTCGCTCTCTCTAAACCTCCGTTCTCGCTTCTCGTGGAGAACGGTTGAACATACGCATTCTTCGTTTCAATTTCCACGCCGGAGTCGATACTCTTCGAGAAGTTGGACATGTCCGTGAGCCTGCGGAAGTTGCCAAAGAAGACGCTGTCCGTGCCGACGCTTTCGGCGCCGCTCTCGCTTGCTCCATCGCAGACAGACTCGGTCTCGTCGGTTTCCGAGACGCTGCTCACCTCGTGTTTCAGCAGTTGCTTGTGCGAACCGTTGCTGTCCGTGCTGCTCAGGTATCCGCTATCTTCCACTTTCGCGCGCGGTTGCTGGTATCCGGGCAATTGACTCGAGGAATTGCCGGGTTCGCAAGCTCTGGGGAACTTTGTCGAATGCTTCTTGCAGGTCAGAGTCTCGCTGTGTTTCCTCTGATAGTCTTGCCCGTGATACCGATCTAGAGACTTCCTTCTATCCTTTTGCCCGCGAGAATTGTTCCACGCCGTCGGAGGATTGAGCCTCGATTTCTCCTGCGGCGAGTTGTTTCCGATTTGGCCCTGTAATTGGTGTCTACACTTCGTCATCGATTCTTCGAGCTGCATCCGAGGCTTGGAAGAATAAGAACAGTCAGTGGTCCCTACATTAGAGTTGCTGGGGACAGGAGCACCGTTGCTGGTCGTAGGGTCACCCGCTTCGGCAGGGCTCCTGTCCCAGCCGTTTTTTGACAGAGAATTCGATAATTTTACGTCTTTCATACGCTGCGGAGGTTTCGGATGCTGACAAGCGTTCTCCGTGGGCGGCAACGGCACCACGTCTGGCTGGTTGCTCGGTTGTCGTTGTCTCTTTAATTGCCTGGTCTCGGGCGTTAAATACTTGCATTTCTTCCAGGACATACAGTCCTCTAAACGGTCGTTCAGCGATTTAGTGCTGTTGGACAGGTCTCGGGGATTCGATTTTAATCTAGCCTCGTAGATTTCTCGGAGACTGCCGTAGCCCCGTTGCAAAGAGGAGTTACTCTTCGGTGAGTCCTGGTCCCGGAAGCTGCCTTTGCTTTTCAGCAGAATTTGAGCAGGTCTTTCGAGAGAGTCCACGTAGGTCTCGCCGGGAACTTCCTTCTCGTAGTTCACGTCGTCGTTGATCTTTAGCTTCATCGGTTTCCTGTCTAACGTGTCCGGCTCGTATTCAGATTCGTCTTGTTTCACGTAGTTCTTCGACGAATCCTGAACCTTGATGGTCAAATGCCCAGGATTCTCCGGCTCGTACTGAATCTCTGGCCCAGAATCGTCGCTGCAAGCTGGACTGTCATAACCATCGTTCACGTACACTTCGCTAACCAGCGAGTAACTTTCGGACTTTTGCGAGGAGATTAACTCGGGCAGGCTGCTGTAATAGCTTCTTTCGATGATGTCTTTGCTCAGCTTATTAGGCACTATCATCTCGCCGGTTCTAGTGTTAATTACAGCATTTTGCATCGTCAATTCTTCGTCCATTGGCAGAGCCGTGGACAAAGCCGGGCTCGATTGATCGGTAGATTCCGGCGAAGTTGAAGACTTCCTGCTAGACTTCGATCGTTCTAAACTATCCACCTCGTAATCCGTGATATTTCCCGATCTCGAGTGATGTTCGAGTACTTTCGCGTCGACCATCTCGCGGATCACAGCGTCCATGATACGTTTCGCCGTGTTTTTAGCGTTCGGCAGTTCGTTAATCATATCAGGCAGTTCTTTCTGCGAACGCGTCGAATGTCCATTGAACATATTCGTTTGCTTCCCTGACGAGCAGTTATCGACATCCGACTTTCTTTCTTCTTTATTATCCTCCTCTTTGGGAACCATGCTTTTCTTCTCGTTGCTTTCCACCTTTTCCGCTATTCCCTTCTCCAGCGCGGCATTCTCCTCCATTTGTTTAATGAACGAATTCTCAATGGCCTTCCTCACTTTGGCATTGATGGCTTCATCGCCGTTAGCGCCGACCAGGGAATTCCCGTTCCTCAACGAGCAATAGTTCGGTTCCTCGAACATCGACTTGGTCGAACGTTTCGAGACGCTGTGTCGGTCTTCCGTCTCGAGAATCTCGCTCCTCGCCATGTTCTGGAATGTTTTCAGCATCGGCGAATTGTCCTTCCACGAGGAAAGAATCTTCCCTGTTAGACATTTCACGTCCACGTCGAAGTCTCGTTTCGCTAGTTCCTTCAGGTACTCCAGGTTCTTGTTGAAAGCCTTAGTGCTTTCTTGAAGAGCCTTCCGAGCCTCCTCTGCGTCCTGCCAGCGTCGTTGAGGCGTCGTTCTCACGTCTTCCAGCCATGCTCGAACTTTGCTCTCGCCCGGGTTAGGGTGGTCCTGTTCCGACAGCGCGGCCTTCTCCCGGAACGCGTCCGTGCAACCGGGACATCCGGTGCACCGTTGCGACTTCCGTTGCGACCTCGCCACGGAGCTTCGAGTCGAGTTCGAGGTTGACCGTTGCTGATTTTTCCCCGTGGCCTCGCAGTGTTCCGCGCTTGTTTCTTCCTCCGGGATCCCTGAATCGTTCATACAGCAAATCATTTCTTTTCTCATTCTTCATCTTTCGCTATTATTTTACAAGCAAAAAGATTATCAACCGACCGAGAAGAGTAGGAAAGAATCTCTTTGCAGCCATTTTGTGCTTCGCGATCGAGATAACTTCCCGGATTTTCAGGAGGAACTCGATGGCCGCTGGAGGGGGAGCCTAGAAAAATGTTAGGCTGTCTTCAGATTATCCTGGAGTTACGGGAACGCGCTATTCATCGATTAAGTATTATATTAGGTTGGTGCATATGAAATGTCGGATTCTTTTACATGCGAACGTTTGTCTTCCTGTTTTCGTTATACTTTTGGTTTTGGCATAATCTCGTTTATAGTCGTACTGTCCATTGCCAGAGTCACATTTCAACAAAGGAGATTTTCTCGAAAGTGTTCCCTTTTGTTATTTCATTTGAATTTTCTACCGATATGAATCTAAACGATATTCGTATAATTTTTTTGTACGAGTATAAACTTGGTAATAATGCTGCAAAAGCTGCACGCAACATAAACCAAGCGTTTGGGGAGAATACAGTTAATGATCGAAAAGTGCAGCGTTGGTTTGAAAAATTTAGGTCCGGTGATTTTTCGCTACAAAATGATCCGCGTGGGAGACCCAAAACGTCTGTGAAAAATGATGATCCGAAGGCATTGGTGGAAGCGGATCCAACTGTATCCACGAGGGAACAGGCTACCAGGATGAAAATTGACCGTACAACAATATTGCGACGTCTTTCTGAAATTGGCAAGGTGAAGAAAATGGATAAGTGGGTACCGCACGAACTAACTGAGCGAAATAAGCTGGATCGGTTGAACGTATGCTCATCGTTACTATCCCGATTTCATCGAGAGCCATTGAAATATGAAGTTTTGTAGCACTCAGCCTATTCACCGGATCTCTCTCCAACCGACTTTCATTTTTTTAAACATTTAGAACTGTTTTTACGAGCTAAACAGTATGAAAATGAAGACAGTTTGAAAAATTCGATATCAGAGTTTATTGATTCTAATGATCAGAATTTTGTTAAGACAGGCATCTATGCTTTAAAGTCTCGTTGGGAAAAGTGTATTGAAGCGAATGGAGTATATTTTGATTGAATAAACAGCTTTTGAAAAAAGATATGGAATTTTATATATTCACTTAAAAATCCAACATTTCATATGCACCAACCTAATATATATAGAGGAGAAGGTGGTAATACAAAAATCCTTCGTTAGAACAAATATCGTTCTCTCATTTATCACACAACGTACCCGGATATCTTTCGTATGATCACCTTTTCCTCTGCTTCTGGAAAGGAAAATCACTTGATCCTCCGTTTAAACAAGTTACGCAAATTATCTGGCTTACGAGCAGCAGCTGTCTGTCGAAGTAAGCAGGGTTGAAGTACAGCTTTCTTCTCTGGGCCCCGGGTAACACCGGGATATCCTGCTGATGCGGATTGTCCGCAGTTTCTACCACGCGTACATCCTCCTCCGGCAGTCTTTCGCCTAGAATCGACCCGGTTCCGAAGCAAGCCTCGGACTGCTCCATGTAAACGCAATGCGGGTGAATAATGGCCGAAGTAACCTGTTCGCACGCGAAAGGTAAATTCGCACGGCCCCCGAATGCGCGAGATAAGAATAGAATACCGGGGTGGAAGGGTTCACGAACATTTTCGAATCCCTGTTCACCGTCGCTCGGCGGAAGATCATCCCCGACGTCGCTTTCTGTCAGGCCGCTGTTGGTATCGCTCTCGAAATGTCTCGAGGCAGCGAGCAAAGGATTGTTCTTCACCAATCCGCTCACTTCTCGGCCGGGTGTCAAGCTTATCTCCGGTTCCTCCGCGATCTTCCTCTTCGCCTTTTTGCTGTGCAGGTACAGGGATACGCTCGCGACGTAGATCAGGGCAAGGATGACCGATGAGAGGCCGATGGCCGTGTACTCCGTGGTGGAAAGCCCTTGCGAGAGTTGCGTCGTCGAAGAGAACATCACTTCTCGAACGCCTAGAATGAAAAAAAGGAGTAAACAAAGATACTTTTTGCTACATCGGCGATGTAAGGTAGATGGAAGAGAGGAATTTCGAGTTCTTTAATTTTATTTCATTAATTTCTTTACCCGTTTGAGTGCCAAGGAGCGATTTTGCATTTCTTCTGTTTCGCTCGAAAAGTGCTAATGCTCTAGACTGTAAAACCGACAACCGGCATAAAATAAAATAATTAAACAGCTGATAAAAGAACGAATTTTGCAAATAGCGCAATAGAGCTCCTTGGTACTTTAATCGGAGAATAAGACAATCGTTTTCGCGCCGATTGGCATTTTTGGATAGGGAATAAGATAAGCGAAAAAACGCTCCTTGGACGGGAAAACAGCAAAAACGTGTGGCACTCAAACAGTTAATTAGATTCGCGTTTAAGTTAATAATAAATTATATATTTTTTTATCATATAAACTAGCGAGAATCGCTACTAAGCGTGAATACCGACTGCTTTTAGACGGTGAACCAGCCACCCTGAAAGCGACGCATGGAGTGAAGACACCGGGAAGTTTGGACTTCGGCGAAGCGTCTCTGCAGACGAGTTTAGCCGTCACTACTCGACCCTCGGCTGCCTCTCTTAGCCCGGTTTCACCGATCCACTGAAACATAATCGATGAAATTACACCATCGAAAGCGAAAGTGCTTAAACGTAGATCGAGTAGCTGGAGATTTATCCTTTGGAGAGGACGGGGTAGCTCGTACCGCAACTTGTACGTCCAACGAATCTTTTTTATTCCCCCCTCCCCTCGCTTGCGAGATTTTTATTTTTATGGGGGACGATTCGGTCGCGTTCGTACCGTATATTTCGTTGTCCACCACGCCTCGAATTTCTCCGGTGCATGAAATTTTAACGCCGCGACCACATACCGTTGCCAAGCGTTTCCGTAAGCGGCTTCCTTCGAGCTCCCTTATTAGCCTTACATCGTACACTTTATAAGTATCGAGAAGGAACGGTGGTCGCCTGTCTTTCGTTCATTTGCCTCGGACAAACCGAGGGCCGATGTTCATTTACCGGTTGATCAACAGTACAACGTGAAATTACGACGCTTCCCGACGAGTATACGTCTGTATTTTATTCGACCGCGAAAAATCGCCTTTGCTAAAAAGCTATTGCGAGCAGGAATATTCCCCCAGGTGCCCGGTCGTAAAGTAGCGAAAAAGGGAACGTTAATCGTCGCGGGTTTGCACAGAACACCCGAGTTTTTCTCTGATACCCGTCGTTCCTCCGAGTAATAAACGCGTGATTCATAAATTTCGAAATTTTTACCCTCTCCCCGATCGTTTTCTTCCCGGAATATCCTTCACGCGAGTGTTTGCCATTTAAAACGAACGGTGTAAAGCTTCGATACTTTTCTCAGTCTCGCCGGCTCGTGTCGCGAACACAGGAGTTCCATCGATTCTCGGCCTGCCGATTTATTGGCCCGAACGTATGACCGACGTCGAAAGAATTTCAGATACTATCGGACAAGACGATCTCGAGAGACACGATATTTTCGTTTCCGACCGGCGAGAGGGATAAATGATCGAGGGGAAACGCGTTACAAAAGTCGTAAACGGGCACACGGTTGGAGCAAGAAGTTTAGTAATCGACGAGCAAAATGAGCGCCGGCTATTCGAGATCTCCTCGTCGAATGGATCTCGAGAAGCGGGACTTATTACGATATCGCCTCCTGACAGGATAATGACTTATTTTACGTCGGTGAATGCGACTAACCTGCAGGAACGTCCTTCCTTCGTCACGAAACAGCCTGAAGGGTGGCTCGGTGTCCGAGAGGTTCCTTAGTTCCGACCATCCTGTTCTCCCTAATTGCTGAGCCCCTGTTATTCCGCAGACTGGCGTGGTAACACCTTCGTCGACGTGGAAAAAATCGTATTTCAACGTGCGAGAAATTGATCGACCGGCGAGGACGAGATAAGGTCGCGGTGACGCGAGGTCGGCGTCGTCGAACGCCGAGAGGCATTGAGAGATCAACCGAGTGTCCTTCAATCCATGTAACTTACCTTCGAAGCGGATTTCCGCGTGGGGGTAGATTATCTGGCCACGTTGGGGCAGGAACACGTACGGCACCCTCTCGATTTGACCCGTGCTGCTGACGAATCCGGCCACGTTGCACTCTGCGAACATTCAGACCGTCGGTGTTACTTTAGCAATTTCTTCTTCGACTTTGATCAGCGTCCTCCGGGAAAGACTGGACTGGAGATCTTCCAGAAGGCCCGGATGATCGGACGATGATCGATACGTACGAGTAAACGAGCGGGATTACGAAATGGGATTATGTTAATGCCGGAGTGTGGAATTCGATGATGCTACGTCGAGGGCCGACCTAATCCGAGGGGATCCACGGAGAGCAGACCGGATCCCCCGAGGTAGCACGAATCCAGCCGTTCTTCCCGTGCAACTCCACGTTTTCTCGTAACTGACAATTTCGTGCGTATGCACGGTGCGGCTTGCAATTTTCAGACGCGTATCGCCGGCGGTCATCTGAACGTGGCGCAATTATACAGCTCGTTCGAAAATACGGGATGCTCTGCACGAAAGTGCAGTGGACAGAGCGCTTCCTTTGATCGAGAAACGCGCAAAGGGGGCCATACACGGCGGGGCCCCGGCAGAAAGGTCGTCACCGCGGCTCAACCTCGGCAGGACCTGCACGGGATGAAATCGGCCAAGGTACGTGTCTTTATTCGTTTGTTCACCTGTATACCTATTGTTTCAGATTATAGACATTTCTATTTCGCGATTGAAATAGAAAATATCGGCATCGAGAGGATCAAAGTACGAGGATGCATAGAAAATTTGATTCGTTCTCTTTATAACGTAGAGAAATTTTCTAAGGAAATTGTTTCTAACAGAGAAGAATCATCTTTTCGATTAACTGTTAAGAGAAACCAGGAGCAATACACCCGTGGATATGTTAATTACCCACTCGGTTTGTCTCGAATTTTGATATATCCTCCACTGGGGGGAATTTCGAGGGTAATAAAAATGGTCTCGGAGCAGGAGATCGGCACTGAGCGAATTCCAGGTCCGAGGATTCCTAACGCGGCATGCAGCCGTGTCCAAAGCGACGGCGGGAATCGTTGGAAAATAACGTTGTTTAATTTGTAATCAACAGTTACGGGTTTGCCGGTAAGAGAGGAACCGCTCGTTAAAATGTTAATGATTCCGTGGACGGAGGCCGAATTGTCTTCGTGATTCGCCGGGAATGATTTGATACGTAATAAAACCGGTCTTAGAACGTCCGGCCGGGCCTTGCTGCACGGTTATGCAAATAATTCCACATTATCGAAAAGGTACGGCGACGTTAAACGGTTTTTCTCTTTCGGCAGAGCAGCTCGATGCCTTCTATCGATAATGGAGCATTCTTTGCGAGGCTTTGTCGATTCGTGGCTCGGAGAGATCGACGAGCCAGCCAGGAACCGAGAATTTCGCTAAACTACACTGACCCCGAGTTAACGCAAATTGTCGCGCTACCGGTTTCTTTAGCGAGAAAACGTCGCGAGATAATATTTCCTTGTTTTTCACGCGCGAGGAACTCCACATGCAACGAACAGCGAGGAAATTGGAGAAACGGGTTATTCCGGAAAATGCCGTTCCTACCTAGAATTCTTCTCGAAAAGTCACAAAAGCGCCGCTGTCGCGGTCATTCTTCTTCTCTCCGATATCACAAGTCAACTGGCTATTTTTCCCAACGCTATTACCGACACAACGCGGCAGCATCGAACAGGAAATCGGCATTTGCATACGGACGCGTTCGTCGCCTTCCAGATGTTAGATATTAGATACTCCGACGATGAGTCCAGTTCGATTTTCGGCCGATAAATTTCCGAAGATTTCCTGTCTAACGGAGCTAATAAACATAAGAATCGGCTGTTTAATGCTTAAGGCCAGCTGTTGGGATTATCTAAAGCGAAATTTATGCCACTGCTCGAAGGCCACCCATCGATCGGAACGAGCCTGGTGAACCAGGGAGAGAAGAAATGTGTTCGACGATTAGCGAGCTATAGTGGGCCGAATATGGAAATTGACGAATCGAAAAGCTGCGTCGTAAGGGAGAGAAGAAACGTGTTCGACGATTAGCGAGTTATACTGGACCGAATATGAAAATTGTTGAATACAAGAGCAATGGAAAAGCTTCATCGTGAGGGAGAGAAGAAACATGTTCGACGATTAGCGAGTTATAGAGAGCCGAATATTGAAATTGACGAATCGAAAAGCTTCGTCGTGAGGGAGAGAAGAAACGTGTTCGACGATTAGCGAGTTATACTGGACCGAATATGAAAATTCTTGAATACGAGAGCAATGGAAAAGCTTCGTCGTGAGGGAGAGAAGAAACGTGTTCGACGATTAGCGAGCTACAGTGAGCCGAATATTGAAATTGACGAATCGAAAAGCTGCGTTGCGAGGGAGAGAAGAAACGTGTTCGACGATTTGCGAGCTATAGTGGACCGAATATGGAAATTGTTGAATGCGAGAGCAATGGAAAAGCCGCGTCGTGAGGGAGAGAAGAAATGTGTTCAACGATTAGCGGGCTATAGTGGACCAAATATGGAAATTGTTGAACGCGGGAGCAATCGAGAAGCTGCGTCGTGTCTCCGTTGCCGAGTGACGAATCATGCGCGGCAACCTCTGATCCATAGATCGGTGGAAGCAACCGGTAGCATTGGCCGAGTCGGAGCTTTGGCAGCCTCTCGAGCGTCTCGTTTAGTAGGGCATCATTGTTCCTTAAGGAGAAAGCCGAAGGGAGAGTCTCGTAGATCTTGGATCGGCTTTCCTCACGGTGCGGTCCTAGCCATACGCAGGTTGGCGCGATGCGACACGTGTGCGCCAAAAGAGAAAATGCCAGCGGCTCGTCGCGCATATTCGCCGATCCGAGGTCGAGACCCTGATCGTCTAGATTTACCTGAGCGTTCTACTAATTGCACGATTCGCTTTATGGTAGCTGCATCGCTGGCAAAAGTGGAACTTTCTTCCGTGCCGGCGTTCATCTCGCGTCTCCTCTCCGTTTCCGACGATTATGCGTAAACTGAAGCTCCTGACAGTTATAGCGTAGGAAATTGACGTTCATAGCAAAGAAGCAACCGATCCACGATGTCGTCGGATACCCGCTGATTTTTCCGCGACTTCTCTCTCTTTCTCTCTCTCTGAACGTGTCCGGCGAAGAGTTACATTAAGGTTAATATTCGGATGTGTACAGGAAGATTTCTAGCGGTCACGAGGAATCCGCGTGGAGGATTTTTGTCGGACGTAAAGAGGAGCTTGCGGTCGATTAGGGCCCCTTAACGAGAAGCCGTTTTTGCGGGCAGCATTTGCAACGCTCATAGCCCGGAATCACGATCTTCGGACGTAAATTGCTGTTCGTGTTCCTAATGGTTTCACTCTTCGCGCGGTTCTAATGGCAGCCTCGTCGGGGATTTAATAAGACCGTTTACTTAATAAACCTACCCATCCCCGCCGAATAATTTAATTACACCAGACCGCCTGCTTTCTCCGGCCTTTTTCATCCCCCGTTTACCCCGCTTTCGCTGCTCCACGACACAGAAATCACGCGCGTTCCTCGATCCGCAGGATATCGGTTTTGCGATTCCGCGCGGACTCCATCGAATTACCATGAACCGTGCATCTTCGAGATTACATCGGGCCGGTAAGAAGCGCCTCGCGTTAATCTAAATTTATCGTTCGGTACGCGCGTGTACCTAGAGAGATTTTTCGTGAGTCGGCGAATCGAGCCGATGTGCCTCATAACCGAGGATCTCGTAGCGAACCGACGGGCCCACGGCTTCTCACTTTCATCGAGAGGCTCGGATAAACGGATTTCTCATTCAGCCCGTTCTCCATCGACGCGATCCATCGGTGTGTCTCGTTAAAAGAGCCCGGCGAGCGACACGATTTACGATAATCGAAGGCAGAGAGCAATTAACGCCGGCAGCTCTCTTCTCGGTGTCCTCGTTTGCTCGTAGGAGGACGCTGGCCCGGCTACTTGTGCCTTCTACGATCGGGCACCGGATAACGAGCCGTTGATTAACGATCGGCAAGCTCGACCCCGGGAAACGGGTGAACGGGAACGACACACGCCGTTGAACCCTGACCCCCGTAGAGCCACGGCGAATCCTCGAAACCGATCCTCCTCTGCCTTTTCGCCCACCGATAGATACCGTCGCCTCTGAATAGCAGCCGCGAAGTTATGGGTTCTCGCCGCTGATAACCTCCGATGGTACCGATACGGCCTGAGTCTCTCCTCGTCCGTGTTCGATTCTCCATTCCCGATTCGGTGGCGAATGCAGTCGAACGTGCTGCGAAAGGCGGTAGAGGTAGGGAAAGTGCGCGCGAGTTTGTTTAAGCACGTGGAAATGGTAAACGGCGAGGATGGTACGGCGAATTGACTCGATTGCCACGACTGTTAACCGGTTCACCATTAGAGTGACCGGGCGAGTAGCACGGACGGAATAATTACCGCTAATCATAATGGCAGACCGGTCCGTTCACAGTGGTAATTATCCAAGAATTGTTACATACTGTTAAACGAACATCTGTAGCTTTCCGATTGAAACGCGTGTCTCTACGATTCTTCTTCCGGTTCGAGCAACGCCGAGAACTGGCGAATCGCACGCGCCTGTTCGTGGACAAGAGTATTCGGTGTAATCGAGCTAATTAACGCGCGGAACGTCGGTGGGAAAGTGACGTTTTTCCTCGAGTAAAGAACGTAATCGGGATATTTGATTGATCGAAAATTGATGCCCGGTTGAAGTTTTCGCGCGACTCGTCCCGGTATGCCGTTACTTCTCCTTTGAACTTCACCGCCGCGGCGAAGAATGTCTTCGTTTAGCCATTCAAAATTTTACCGCCATTGATTACCATTTCACGCGGCCGGCAGAGACACGAAAATCCGCGCGCACGTGCACGCGGATTTTTCCGCGGCACGGGGCTACGGGGCCCGTTCTATCGGGCCCGGCGAAGCCTCGGGAGAAAGAGATATTGTTCCTTGCGGTACTTTTGATCAGCCTACGGCTGCACCTCTGGTTACCTTGGCCTCCGGCCCTCTCCTCCGCTAGTGCAACTGTACGGCCGCGAATCTGTTATTTATCGGTCGCAGGAGACCAGGCCGGGCTTGGAAAACGGCAAGAGACACGTTTGACACGACCGGTTGACCCTGACGACGCCGGCTCCGGTCCACTGGCTCGCGATCAGACTTTTTAATTACCGGCTACCACGAGTTACGCGTCAGCCGCTATTAAAAACAGATACATACCTATTACTATGTCCGTTTAAAACGTTTCTCGCGTTCCCCTTAAGCTACCATCGGCATACAAGCTCGCGCTATATCTATCCATACATTACTCCTTCTATTATAAACAACCAGCTTCTTCAACTGTTACCTTTACCCCTGGTAGAGCGGTGTCTTTCTCGCGTGGGAGATTTCGCAGGACCATTCGTCGACGCCTTGCACAGGCGTCGTTCCTTTGACCGATGCGCGAACGGATCGCGACGGGGCAAAGCGAAGGACGTAAAACGGAATTCGACGGAGCAAAGCGATGGACGAAAATTGGAATCGCGACGGGGCGCAAAACGAAGGACGAGAAATGGAATCGCGACGGGGCGCAAAGCGAAGGACGAAAAACGAAATTTAACGGGGCAAAGTGATGGACGAAAATCGGAATCGCGACGGGACAAAGCGAAGGACGAAAAACGGAATTTAACGGGGCAAAGCGATGGACAAAAATCGGAATCGCGACGGGACAAAGCGAAGGACGAAAAACGGAATTCGACGCGGCAAAGCGATGGACAAAAATCGGAATCGCGACGGAACAAAGCGAAGGACGAAAAACGGAATCGCGACGAGACAAAGCTAAGGACGAAAAACGGAATTCGACGAGGAAAAGTAAAGGTCGAAAAACGGAATTTAACGGGGCAAAGCGATGGACAAAAATCGGAATCGCAACGGGTCAAAGCGAAGGACGAAAAACGGAATTTGACGGGGGTCGTGTGAGATATGGTCTCGTCGGACCACTGTTTCGCGGAACAGGTAAATCTGGTACCGTCGCGGGTACCGTCGCGGGTACCATCCCGGGTACCGTGCAAAACCGGTGGAAATTGATGGCGAGAAAACCGTGAAATTCATAAGCATGTCCAGTCGCAATGACGACACGACCCGAGGTTGCAGAAAGACTCGTCCATCCTGCAGACATGACTAATGCCTGGACATGGTCCCCGGTGACAGACCACGGAATACCTTAATGCGATAATCCGCGCAACGATATACTATTAACGCGGTTGGATGCGTGTTGCGCACCTGAACGTGCAGCAGCTTCAGGCAGATTTTACGCGAAATCGATGGGGGTCTCGAGTGGTATGAACATCATGAGGATACGCGGCGGCAGCCGCAAGTTTCCGGCCGGTAAGTAGCCTCTGAATATATTAATACGCGGGATCCAGTGACTAGCATCGTGACTTACGAAATATTCGCATTGTTACTTCCGTTTTTTTTTTTCCATTTCGCGAATGCATATTTAACGCATATTATCGGAGACCGAAGATCTAATGAGTCGTATATCGTTTACATATTGAACGAAAGTTAAGCGACTCGGAGTCGCTTAATAAAGAGGAGATTAATGGCAGAGTGTGCAGGGAACCTGTTGAATATTTTAATTGCAATTTAATTGGTCGAACCGTGTCTAAATCGTTTGATCTTGCGCACGGTCGCGCGAATCAGAGATACCTGCGCGAGGTCTACGAAGGTTTTAATTAGCGGTTAATCAACGCTCGTCTGCGTGTTTTCTTTGGATCTTAGTCCTTCAGATGGACACTAAAGAACGCGGATGATACGATAGTTGGTCCCATAGAAATGGAATCGAATCTTCTCGGAAAATAAAGCTACGATTTTTATCGCCGCTCGCGTTGTATCGTTCTGAGATCTTCGACTTTCCTTTCAGTTTCGGTTTAAGTAGTTTACGGCTGTAATAAACCGGTATACAGTATAATTGGAGCGGAATCGAAGAACTACCGTTTATCTCTGTAAATAAATTTCACTTTCTCGCGACAAAACTATCTATGTCGCGCACGGGTATCGTCGGTATTCTCGATAATTCACCTCGAACGTTGCGTTAATCGGGAATATTAAGTAACGAGGAGATGGAAGCGAAATTAACAGATTCTCGATGATGCTCGGGACGATAAAAAAGCTGGAAGGAACGCGGTGTTTGAGATATCATCGATTGCTTCTCGCGGGTTTGCCAGGATCCCTGATTAATTTTCCGTGGAAACTCGTTTCGCGTAGAAGCCGCGACGGGAAACGCGAGAAACAGGCGAACGTGCGCGAGGCGTCGGGTAATTCTCGAAAAATGAAAATTACAGCTCGGCCATCGGGGGAATAATTCTTTTAATGAGCCACCGGCATGACTAATGCGCGCACGTGCGCAATTCATAAACGCTTGGCAATTAATATTGAGATTGCGCGAACGCCTCGGCTAGACATTTCGCGGTTTATAGGCCCGAGGAAGATTAAGGTCGCGGCATGCGACATCCAGGAACAATGGGGCATGTTTAACATAGTCGACCAGTTAAACATGCGCCGATGTTGCTTCGGGCCTAGATAAAAATCGACCGTTCATTACGTCGCGTTGAAATTTCCGTCCGAATGACAATTGATTTATGGAAACGGTAATGGGGTCGTGGAACTTTCTTCTCCGAGACACGCCAAGAGCTGGCTGCAGATCCAAGTCGAGAGATTGCATTATTCCTGGAAATTCTACGAATTTGAATATCCTTTTTCCCTCCAGTCACTTTCCTCGGCTTTGTTCCTTTATTTTATCTCATCCTCCGCTTTCGTTATACTTTCCTTCCACGGTCTTTTACGTTCTCTGTTAATCTCGAAATTCTTCTCATCTTCACTCTCGATACGAGTATCGCTTAATTTAGGAATCAAACAGGACTAGACCAGTGTATACGTATCTTTATGATCTTCCTCATGATCGACGCACGAATGGATCGCTATCCGGTTACTCTAAATCCTCTCGATTATTCCTTAATGCGACATACAAGCCCGTGTATTGGTACAATCCTAATTGATTTCAGATCCTGAGCCACGCGTGCGACGTGCACCGGTGATTACAAATGCTGCATCATGTGATCACGGTGTTATTAAGGTAAGAGCTTTGATAGGTATCGCGAAACGTGCAGGTTTCTCATAATGGTCAGAACTCGTGGAGGTATTTCATTATTGCCGGTAAGTGCGCTCGATGACTTCTTGATTCTCCGATGCTTAAACTCGAAGCGTGAAACTGTCGATAATGTTACTAAATAACCGATAAATAAACGATAAATAAACGGATAGTTTTAGCCAAAAAATTAACTCAATTTCGCTTCGGTTTAATTCCAGTTACATTTTCGGGTGGATTATAGCGATCGACTAGTGCTATAAGCACTATAGGACACAGTCTGTCCGGCTATAAGGCCACGCTAGGGACCCTAGTTCTCCCAGCGGCTATCGTTGAATCAGTGGCTACTGTTTCAGTTCAGCATTGTTCCGTGAAACATCGTCACGAATAGGATAGAGAATCCAGGTGTTGAAAACCGTTATAATACCGATTCCAATTCTCGCGATAATTTGACCGAACCGTTATTTTCTATTACAGGTACGAAAAATCGAAATCAGCGGAGATACCGATTTCTACCAATTTCCATCGATTTCTAAGCTATTCCCGTAGCTTTCGAAACCGATCTAGAATCGATATTTCAGAAAGTATGGAACAGATGCGAGTGACATTATCCTTCGATTTAGGAAATATCTTCGAGTAACGATCACCGAGAATCGTTTCAACCCTTGCGTCGAAGTCTCCGCTCCTTAGCTCTCCGCGACACCGCGATTTCGTCCTGTAACTTAGCGATTGCGGGAAGTTTCGGAATTTCGAGACGAAAACCGTTGCTGCGGGATATAAAATACCGTGGATATAAAATACCGATTTAATTGGACGATAGCGTAAATACGTTTCACGCGCCATCTTCCCTTTCCCCGGTTGCTTAACGTAGAAAAATGCAAATCTCAGTGAGATCTACGCAATCGGCCGCTTAGCTTTATCGTATTCCCGTAACTCGTTTTAAATTTCTTCATTTTTAATCAGTGGATAGGCATAAATTTCTCTCCCGCTTCGTTTGATCGCTATATCACTTCGAAACCTTTCTTTATCTCTCTGTTTCAATCGCTTCAACGTTCGCGTCTGATAAAATATATCTAAACTTCCCATAATCGTACACTCCTACGTTTTAAGAATCTTTCCGAGCAAGATTCGAATTGTACTGCTACAATCGAGAATGAAACGTGTCGGAAAAAAAAAGTGCACGGAAAATTTTCGGTGAACAGATAAGGGTATCTCGGATCCAAATCCCTCGCCGAAATACAGGCCTGGCAGCAGCATTTTAAATTGCAAATTGATCGAATTGGTCAGGTGGACTGTACCCTTTGATCATGTTAATTTAATTACACGCCTCGGAATGCGTAAAGCTACCTGTCACTCGATTATTATCTTCCTTCGAGAAATTCCCTGCTTTCTTTCCGATATATTAATTTCGTGTTCCTTGTTTCGCGGTACAACGTATAACACTGAAATTGCGCACGTGCAATCCGTTGCCGCAGCCAAGTCATCATCAGTACGTAGCACGAGGACGATTTGCATGAACAGCTAGAGCAATCATTTCTGATGACACGGTTCGATTGAAAACGGTACGTGCATATAACTGGTCGATCGTGGAACGCAGGAAGGCACAGCTGAATAGAGGTACGAAGGGAAGAATTACAAACAGGGGGAACCGACCGGCAACAGTATCTCGACGAAGCAAATAATCGTGCACGTTTCCGAGAAAAATTTTCTCAATCGATTTTCGGTCGAAAAATATTCTAAAATTTAATCGAACATTCCGACAATTAAGATAAATGCAGGGCCTTTTGTTTATTTACTTTTTATTTTCACTAGAACTGGAATTTTAAATTTTGGCTCAGCCATTTTTTGGTAAATCGTTTCTAGGGAATTGCCACGTATAAAAATATTCTAAAATTTAATCGAACATTCCGACAATTAAGATAGATGCAGGGCCTTTTGTTTATTTACTTTTTATTTTCACTAGAACTGGAATTTTAAATTTTGGCTCAAACATTTTTTGGTAAATCGTGTCTAATGAAATGCCAAGTACAAAAATAGTCTCCTAAAATTTAATCGAACGTTCCAACAATTAAGATAGATGCACGGCCTTTTGTTTATTTACCCTTTGCTTTTATCAGAACTGGAATTTTTAATTTTGGTTCAGCCATTTTTTGGTAAATCGTTTCTAACGAATTGCCAAGTATAAAAATATTCTAAAATTTAATCGAACATTCCGACAATTAAGATAGATGCAGGGCCTTTTGTTTATTTACTTTTTGTTTTCACTAGAACTGGAATTTTAAATTTTAGCTTAGTCGGTTTTTGATAAATTATTTCTAACGAATTGTCACGTATAAAAATATTCTCCTAAATATATTTCGACAATTAGGATAGACAGAGAACCCTTGGTAACTATTAGAACTGAAATTCCATATTTTCGTAAACGTTCTCGATCGCTGAAACGCGGAATTATAATCTCAACGGGACGTTGCACCCCCTCGGAGGAAACTCGAGTGTGAGTATCCTCCGTTAATTCGCCGTTTACGTAACTTCCCCCGCGGAATATCCGTCATGAAGCTTTTTACGCGTGGCATCCGCGTGATCCAAGATCCGGCTGCCCGCGGGTTGAAAGGTTAAGCTAATGATATACTTGCAATAGCACAGTGCGCCGGGGAAAAACTCTGCGACTTGGCTAAATTGCAGTTCAGCCCGTTCTGCTTGTTTGTCCGGTGTAAGGTCATTAAACAGTCAGACAGACTATCCGTTTTACGCGAGTGGTATTTACAGCTGGTTGCCACCCGACGGCGGTGCTTAATTATAATAAAAGGGGTTACAAGCTTTTAAGCCAAAATTCGAGACAGAGTGGTCGGAATTTCCAGCCGAGATTCCGCTCGACGATTTAATACGTATGTTAATTTATACGTGGCGATGGTCCACTTTGCGAATGTCCACTTTGAAACGGTGCTTTCAGGATCGTTTTCTCGGAACTGCGAAGAGGCGGACGTCACGGTCGAAGCGGGCAGGATCATGTCGATCGAACATCGGAGGACCTTTCGGATACGATTCGCGCGATCGCGTTGGGACCATCGCGAGGAGTACACGCGTGTGGTACCGTTGCGTGCACTCGATTCTTACGCGCGATGGCAAGGAAATGGACAATGTCCCTTTTACCTGTGGCTATCACGTTAAAAAAGAAAAAAATATCACGACGCGTTCGACAGGATTATTCCGATTACGCGAGGTACCTGGTAACTCGCGGCGAGTACGAAGGAGGATCTTCGACGCGTATCGGTCGGTCATATTGGAAATTTTCCATTAGAAAATATATTTTTCTCGCGTACGGGACGGGGATTAAAGATTTTCGACGCGTATCGAATCGATTGAATTGGAAATCTTCTATTAGAAAACGAGCATACGGGGATTAAAGCGGCTTACCGTGAATATCATTCACGCAGATGCGGAGATCCTCCCGGAAGGTGGGCAGGCCGTGGTTGCACTGGCAGGTGCAGGTGTTGTTAGGAGCGACGAGTCCCGCGGTGGAAGGACTGCGAGTGTAAGGGCTGGCTGTTCCGCTGCTGAGCACCGTGCAAGCCTCCGTGCAGGAACCTGAATAATCGCATTCGTAACTTTTCCCTCTTACAGCTTTATGGTCTCTAATTGCGCGGGAGGGAAAATCGGACGATACGGGAAGGGGAGGAGAAGAAGAAACTTACTCGCCGAGTCTGGTGAGCCAGCGAGCACCACCAGACCGAGTTATGCCTGATTCGCGCGATGCCGCAGCTTCGTAAATTATCGCATTAAGGTACGAAACGACACCGTTCGAAGTCGCCGACGCTGCGCGCCGGATGCGTGCCGCAGGATATCGGCGCCCAGCGGCAAAAGCGGCAACGGAATCGTTGATTAACTTTGAATTTCAACTTAGTTCGTTTAACCACCGCTTACCGGCAATTTATCGCCGGTAAATTCGGCTTAATATTTCCGACGCTTTAGGAGAACTCGAATTTAAGTCATACTCCGTAATTGATACTCCTTATCCCTCGAACACGCGTCAAATTAACAACGCGCGTTGGACGTATCGAGGCTCATGCGCTTTATTTCCCGTTAAATAACTCGAATTACTGTTTCGAAAGTTGGAACCCTCGCATGGTTCCGATTCTGCCGATTTCGAAGGCTGTCGAAACGAGAGGAAAGTACGAGAAACGATTCCTGAAAACTCTGGAAAGCATGTTCACGAAAGTCGATCCTGGAAGAAAGCGCGAGTAACTGTACACGTGCGAGATGCATTTCGAAGGGGAAGAAATTCATACGCGAGCGCGACATATAATCTGGCGATGCGAAGTACAGCTGTCAAATCGTTACATCGTAATTTCACGGCTAATCTGTCACGAGCTTTTTTCCCGCTCGGCCTTTGTGCTTGACGGCCTGGCGCGCGTGCGCGACGTTCCTCTTTTCCGTTGTTTTTAATATCAAATCCCGTACGATTCCTCCAGACGTTGCAAATCACGGTCCGCGACTTACGGTTCCGTCCTTCCGCGAAAAAGAACCGGCGGCTGCGTTCGAAACGTCTCGAGGCATTTCAATCTCGCCTCTGTCTACGTCCTTTCGAGTGGACGATTGGAGGAAGAGGGCGAAGGACGAGGCGGTGAAGAAGGAGACTTGTAATTGCGCTTGATACACGGCTCACCTTCCAAAGTGAAAATGTCTCCATCGGAGTGCCTGATGACCGAAAGCTCTTGACAGCGAACAATCTCGAGAAGGTTGAAGAAGCCCGCGAGGACGAGAACTAGAAGACGCATCTTCCCCACTGCATTCTGAAACAAAGTGGAGCGAATTACTGTAACCTTGTCCGCGTTGAACGTCCACCAGGAAGGATGGCGTAGGAGCCTGTTTGCCTTCGGTGGCGAATAAATCACCCGCCTCCTCTTTACCCTCTCTTTCATCCGCGCTTTCACGGATTCGTCGTTTTTCGCGATCGTTTAACGCGAATACGATTCGTCTTAATAATTCAGAACGACGCGAGTTCGATCGAGAAGCAAGGAATACGTCGATAATCGAGCGTGGTCGAATTATCAATTACGGGATAACTGCATGATTTATCGGAGATTAGACCGATTCTGAGGCGGAGCCGTGGAATCAAAGTAATTACAAGGATCAAATAGACCCGGGACCGCCTCAGTTGACTAAAATTAATAACAGCGATTAGTCAGCGTTGCAAGTTTCGCGGCGAATATAAGCGGTCCGTGGGCATGTCGCATGGAATCCCACCTTTCCGCGGGTTCGTCGCTTTTGCGACGCTTAGCTCTCCCCGAGCGTTTCGAAATAAATCTTCCCGATAAAGAGACCCCTTTGGAACGCTCCCCGGATCGCTAAATCATCCGCTGTCAGTGGCTTTTGTCGCGGCGAGAGCCGGTCGTCGTGATCCGTGACCGATTTGGCACTGGCCGCGTCGCAGACGATTTTTGGCTGGCTGCGGAACGGAAGTCGGCCCACAAAGGGGCCATTGTAACTCGCGATTAAATATAGCGAATTATGTCACAGAACGCGAAGAGCCTTGCAAGGGATTCGTTAAATGCCGGCTTGGCCGTTCTCCGTGGGCAACTCTTTCATGACGCATCGGCGTCTTTCATTACGAATTCGTTACGAAATCCGCCGCTCGGTTCCCGAATGGTACTTCCCGTATGACGAGAGCCTCTCGAACGCGAAATTGCCGGCCTAGCCGGCCAGGCACGTTGCTTCCGCGATGGAAAAAACGCGCTGGAAGAATCTCCGTACAAGCTGGAATCGTATCCCGACGCGCGTGTTTACGGTAAACGACGGTGAACGACGGTGAACTACGGTAAACTACGGGTGCACGGAGCGGGCATAAATTTCGCGTTCGATGCATGTCGCGGGCCGCGCATCGATGCAACGTGTGTCCGCGTTATGCACAATCGAGCCGATGGCACGCGTGAGATACGCCAGGATGACGATACAGCCAGAAGAAGCGACGGGAATTCCTTCTTGCACCGGTTCACCGAAACGCTCTCGCCATTTTTCCGTCCCGCGTTACGCTTCGTTCCCCAACCACCGAACCCTTATCGTGGCAAACACATCGCGTCGTGTAAAAAGTATCGCTTTCGTTTCTCTCCGTCGCTCTCGAGGCTAATTGACCGGTGGATGCGAGAGTATTACCTACGTGTTTCCGTAAAAACGGAACAGTTCTTCCCGCGCCTGTCGGAACCGCGCGTAATATCGTTGGCGTTTAACGCGGGTCGGCAAATTATAGGGGGATTAAAAGGGGCGATTACACGGCGAGAGAGGGAAAAACAGGGGGCACCAATTGCAGGTGGCCGAGGAAGGCACGCGTACGGCCACGTCTGCACCCTTTATGGGCCTGCGTCGAAGTCCCTTTTCGGGAGACGTTGATGCCCCGTTGCGATCGCATCTGAATAGTGGACGCAGGGAAAAGGAACTTGGCACGGTCGTTTGAAGAAACGCGCGCATTCCACCTACCGATTAATCGCTCCCTCTCCGTTTTAATTGCCCTCGGGACTAATAGCTGCCCTCGCCGAGTCCCTTCTACCGGTTAGCCGGACTCCTTGGCGTCTTCCTCCGCGCCGCGCTGGCAATTTACGGCGCGACGCCTCGGTCTTTACGATTCTATCGGTTTGCCGGACAGCTGGACCGAGTCGTCGCTTTGTCACGTTCGGGTAAAGTCGGGAGGGAAATGAAGGGTAAAGGTACCGGCGTGTATCGGGGCGAAGTAATCGTCTTGTCGGGATATCCGTCTATTCGAAGCCGGTTCGACGTCTCGATCCGTGTACAATGCAGGATGCAACCCACGACGACGACGCAGGTTGCAGCGAGGTCTAGAGAGGTGATTTAGCGGGCGATATCCGGGGACGAGGCCTGGAATTTCGGGTCGGAGGAGTCGGGGGAGTCGGTTATAAAGACGTGCCACAGAACCCCGGCAAGTCGAGTAGCCACGGTCTTAAAATTTTATCGCGAACCAAGAGGATACTTCTACTTTACGCGCACAATGTTTTCGATCGGTCCCCGGGTGAAAATATGAATTGCCAACGGGAGGACCATTACGGTGAAATACGCCTCGGCTTCGGCCGCAGTTACGCAGATGGCCGCCGGGTCAGGGGGCATTATTTTATGCAGCGGCAGAATTTACTGCCGACAGATCGCGTTTTCCGTATCGAGAGGTGGTTAGCATAATATTTTTTATCGCCGCCGGACAAATCCGTGCTGACGCTTGTTAAAGTTTCATAGCAGACCCGACCAGAACCGACCACCGAAAAGAAGTCCGCGGAATTAGCATATCCCGATAAAAAGGGAATATATATTGAATTTTAATTCCTCGTCCGAATTTTACTCCTCGCCGAACGCCTGCGCGGATGAGGGGAAGTGAAACACGCGTTTAATAGGCGCGACGTTTAACGAGTCGATTAATCAATTTAACGGCAGGCGGATCTTTGGCCCCCTGGGAGCGAGGTAGTCCTTTACGAGTTAATTTACCGGCTAATTTACGAATTGATTCCATTCCTCTTTTTTGTCGCGAGCATAACAGATTTCGCGCTATAAACATCGCCCGGTATTAACCACGGAAGCTATCCGGAAATCGTTAATCTCATCGCAGAAATGGAAGAAATTATTTCGACAAGTACGCAAATCTGTATTTCGAGCAAGCGTTCATCGTTTCCATGTTCGATAAAAGCATTAAAAATTGCACGTTGAAAACGCCAGCCGATATTTCAAAGGTGTATTCGTTCGCAGGTATTCAATTTCGCGAGAAATGTTTGCGCGCTGTTATTATCGACTGCAACTTCGCCAATTTGCCGTACTTTTAATCGAGCTCTTGCAAAAGCGCGAATATAACAATCGCGGGTATCGCATGCGTTTAAATGTATAAAATACGATCGATATTCGATCGAATAAGGGTAATATTCACCCTGTAAAAAGCACGATGCCTTTCTCACTGCCATTTGCGACTTCTCCACAGCGATTAATCACGATCTGTTACCCGAATTTCGTAAAGATAGATTACATTACTCGGTACGTTGTATTTAGAGCAACGCGTAGAAACAGTTATTCGAAAATAATTACTCCTCGCTGATTGGTGGCTTTTTTTCGGCATGAAAAAGCGAATGCTCTTTCCGTGTAAGCACAACTGGTAACGTTGATCGGCGAAAAGTAAATTGAGGGTGTTGGATTTAATGACCAGCCAGCAAAGGGCTCCGTGTAATTAGTCCCCTACGGACAAATTATACTTTTCAAGATTTCCGGTGAAACGATTATTTTTCGCCTCTCGAAATTAATTTCGCGCTGCACGAAACTTCTCACCGTTCCCAGCCGATCCGAGTCCTACGAGTCTCTATCGAATTACCCGAAAAGGAAATCGCGAGGATCTCGAATGCTTATCGAACCGATCTCTCGTTATTTCCAGTTTCGTATCGGGACCGTCGAACGTTTTGCATAATACACGGCAAATACGCTGTTTGATGAATGCATCGCACGATGAATGCAATTTCGGCCGCGTTTCGCTGAACGTACGTCATTTGCATGCACTTAATTACGAACGGTCCGAACGAGAATGTCGTTAACGCGAATTGCCGGAACGGTACGCTATACGCTGCAAATTGAGGTAATATTGGTACATCGTGTAAAAAGCAACGGCAGATAAAAATAAATCGTTCCGAGGGTACCCCGGACATTTGTATAAGTGTTTCCCGATCAATTTACCCGATAGTCGTTCATCCCCGTTCGTTTACTTTCAATTTTTTCCGACGCCACTTTACATCTTCGTTATCCCTCGTTTCGCGCCGACCGGCGCTTATCTCGTTTAAATAAACAAACACAATGCGAGCGATAGAATCGGGGACAATTAGCGAAATTTATTCGAGTCTTAATTACCCGGGAAAGGAGCAATTTATCCAGAAAATCCCAGGCACCGGGACGCGGGTAATTCCTTCGAGATTTCGATCTCGTCGCGAGCTACGTCTCGCGAGGCATTCTTTAGTCGAGAGACGCAGCTTACCCGTGGCGATTTCGACGCCCAGCGTAACAACTCCTTTTTATTCTCCTTTTAATCTCTCCGAAGAATTATCGCGCTTATTACACGTCGCGATAAATTCACAGGCTGCTCGCGTATCGCGACGAATTCATCGAAATTCAGCGAACAACCATCGATCCCGCCCCTCTTCCTTATCAATCCCGTTCGCCGCGTCGCGCTCGATAAATTTCATATCGATAAAAAGTTTATCCCTTGCTGAATCCTGTTGCGATCGAATGGTCCGACGACTCGCAAACGAGAGATCGAGCACGACGGCGAGGACGCAGCCGGAATGCGTGCAATTAGCCTGCATTTTCACGGACACGCGTGTCAGCCGATGGCAATCGGCCACGTTCGCCAGGGCGCGTGCAACATTTCCGGTTTATAATTCGAGATTACGCAGAGGGGAGGGGCAGCGTGGATGAAGAGCAGATCGCAGCGCGAGATCGTACGTGACCGATTACCCGGTTGGTATGTCGCGTTCTGTGTCAAGGTGGATGCCACGGCTGATTGCATCTCTCTCACGAATCGCTGGAAATACGAAATTTATCTGCCGTTTCCAATCTGTCAACCATCCGTCTCGTACCGTTCCACGCCGCGTTTACGCGGATCTCGATGATTTTCCGCGGCCGCAGCAAAGATTCGGCGAAGCTCGCTTCTCTTCCATACGTCACGCTTCGATCTCGAACGAGTACACCTTCGGTACACCTTCAGTACACCTGCGGGATGTTTACGCTTAGTCTCGTCGCTGAAGACATTGCCGAAGAGACTCGTGAGGAATCGAGACAAAACATAAGCCTGGCGAGCGAGAGGCGTGGTTCATGGCCGGTGTCGAACATAAACACAACGGGTCAGCTTCGTAATTAATTTCTCTCGATGTCTTTTCGGCTCAGTTCCGTGTTATTCCTCGATGAGTCCGGACAAGATCGCTCAACGTGCGATCAACCTTGTCGTTGACAAGGCACTATTCGAAGAAGATAAGACAATGGGTTAACGGCGTGTAGGAGTAAATTTATGATTAAGAATCTACTTATCGGAATTTACACGCATCCATTTCAACGAAAGACAGAAAAGAAACATCTAAATGGTCCATTAAGAGACGCGGATGAGCCTGAAATATGGACGTTGACTGAAATATCGGTTTCTTTCCGTAAGGTAGTATATCGTGGAATATTTGTAGATTCGGGAATGGGATTCGTTCAATTCCGGTTAGCGGCCGAATAAAAATGTCAACGTTATTAGCCGTGCCGGTGGACGGTCGAAAGTTAAGTGTGGTTTACAGTTAAGGGAAAAAGAGAAATTAGAATGGTGCGCGTCATGGTTTTAAATCGTGGCTGGGAAAAAAAAGATCATCGATCCAGGTGTCTAAACGCGCGAGGAAAGAAGTCTATATGTTGTGAATCGACGCGTTCCGAGGCTCGTTTAACATCTGTCGGGATGAAGACGTAATTAAAGCGTGATCCAGCGCTGGGAATCGATGATACGAATGAAAGGAGGTTTTTTTTTCGGTTATCGGGGTCATTACCGGCGAGCGATCAATTTTCGGACGCTTCCGCGTATCGCGCGAACAGGTAGGAGGATCGAGGGAGTTGCAGGATCGAGGGAAAAGCGGAAGCAACCTCGAAAGATGGATCGTTCTGGTCCTTTGCATGTCAGCCAACCGACTGATTATTTATGGAAACCTTCCTCCTCGACTCGTTCGCGAAAAAGAGAGGCATCGACGAGCGCGAAAATTAAGATAAAATCGCGCGCCGAAATCCTCTGATCGATTTGACATAAATGACGTCGTCGTGACAGCTTCTCGTTAGGATTCACTGGTACTTTAAACCGTTTTCACGGTGCCAATCGTTAATCTTACTGTTCCATTTTCTCGAAAGAGATATCCTCCTGGCTTCTGGGTGCGGCTTCCGTCTCGACGAATACCGTAATTAGTCTTTATTTTTCTGCACCTCGTTTTCCATAGAAATACTGGAAAATTCCCGTGTTTCGAATGCCTAATTGCCGAAGGACGATCGAAGGAACGATTTATTAACCGAGTCCGAAGTAGGTCGCACTTGGACGTTTGGCGGGAGAAAAAATAGAAACGATGTGATTTAGCAGCAGCGAATCGCCGTCGCCGCGATATAACTCTTTTCCTTTGTAATTACATTTCTGGCGGTGATTACGCACGCTCGTAACTCGTAATAAATCGGCGTCGTTAATATCTCAAGCGACCGGTTGCCCGGGATACGGACGAGTCCGATGAGAGATCGAGCGCAGAACAAATAGCAAATCGATCACGTAGGATGAAGCCATCTATCCTCGCCGATTTTCTGCCATCGCGCACCGTTCCACACGCTCGCATTTTCCTCGCGGATCACACGTATCCCCCGGTGTCGTCAACCGGCGAACAGACACCCGACTTCCTGTTATTTCCCCCTCGGTCCCTTTAATAAACGACGAGCCGGCGCGAATTTGCGGCAGTGGCTGTTCGAAACCCGGCGTATTCCAGCCCCGAGCTCACGATTCATCGGCGTTACGTGAGCGATCGAGTAATTCGAGAATAAGAGACCTAGGTTACGTCGTGCACAGTGAACGGTGCTAGGGTCGAAAGGATAATGCTGCGGTGGCGCGAATTTATTTGGATAATACGCAAAAACCGCGTAATTTTACGTATATTATTATGCTATGTCAATTTTACGCATAAGTCGCGAATGAAATATTTTTGCGTACCGTTATCGGGACAGTTGACAGAAGGCGAACGATTTTACTCGACAAGTATCAGTTTCATAGCGAATTGTAACGAGATCAAGGAAACGTTGTTATTGCACGCGTATCTATTAAAAATTGTACGTTAATCGTTTCGCGTTAAACACACGTGGACGTGTAATTGGACGCGGTGGGAAGATAAGATTGCAGAGTGTACTTTGCCTAAACCAGCTTTCCAGTTGCGAATGCTCTCTAGCATCTTAATATGTAGCATTCTGCATCTAACGTGGGATCTCGCCGATTAGTCGCGGGCATTTTTTAACGGCTCGAGAGGTCAACGGCAAGGCGTTTGAAGATTACACTTAAGATCGACGTCCCTCCTTCGAACGTTTTCGCGATCAGATAGGAGGAACGAGCAATCTTCACCTTCCATCTCGCGATTTTATTCTCCGGCTACACCTATCCCGCCTGTACACGAATCCACGGTTCCGACACGAGCTAATTACAGGTGTCTAATTATGGAAGCTTCTTCTCTGCCACGTGCCCGCGTTGTCAGGGTAGATCGCCGGGCCGCGATAGCGACGCAAAAATGACAACCGGCCGGAGTAATTGGCGGGGTCCTGATACTCGCAGGATTTTGATATCTCCCAGATCTCCCCGGCTCTACACTCCTGGCTCGGATATTTCTGTCCGTGTCGATTCGCTCGACCGTTCCTTCCTTTCCGCGAAATATTTCCGCCGACGCTCTGTCTTCCCCCGTTACCCTGCTAATCTCCCGTTCGCGGCAACATGTATTCGCAACATTATTAAAATACCGTTTCGCGGGAGTTTCTTAATCCCTGCACCGTTAGATCTCCATCCACCACACTGTTGCTATTATCTCCTTGCAGCTGGTTAAATAATAGCGTTAAATTACGCGGATCATCGCATCTTGCCTGGACCAAGCTGATACCACAAGCTTCGTTCCTCCTCCATACGTGACTCCTCCGTTTCGAAAAAGGTCAATTCGTGCGCGTTATGTTCTCCTCTACTCCCATACAATATCTCGAAGAGTATCGGCGTGTCGAATCGGAGTGATTCGCGAGTTGGAAACGGAAATATTTATAACGCGCGTCAGATTGAAATGTCAACGTTATTATCATCCTGATTAATAAACTCCTCGTCGGCCGGGTGTGCGAGATTTTACGCGTTGCTCCGAATTTACGACGAATTTCGGGGAATTTACGAGCGAATGTTAAAAAGTCGTTTCTTTTCGTTCTATGTCAGGGGCTTCTGGTTTTGCGAGAAGGCAACTACTCGTGGTAAAACGTGCGACGAATGGAGGAAGCCTCGCGGATTTTCTAATACGATCAACGAACTTTCTTTTTCAACCTATATACCTTTTCTCTGGTCCTATAATTCGTTCCCAATATTTCGATCCTACTTCGTTTGCAACTTATTACAAAATACACACGCGTCGAATAATTTAAAAATGTGCGACGAATCGAGGAAGCCTCGCAGATTTTCAAACACGATCAAAGAACTTTCTTTTTCAACCTATATACCTTTCCTCTGGTCCTGTAATTCGTTCCCAATATATCGATCCTACATCGTTCGTGATTTATTACAAAATAAACATATATCGAATAATTTAATACGGTTGAAAGGAACCGAAGGAACGAAACAAAGGTGAAATTAATAGGTGAATAGAAGAACGAGTAACTGTACGTCGCTGCGTATACTTTGGCTCGTTATCTCGAATGAACAAGCAAGGGACTAGATAAACGCGAAAAATTGACCGCGATTATTATCCTCGTCGGATCATTACGCGCGAGAACCATTTCGACCGATTAATTATCGAGGATGAGTCGAGGGAAGCTGTAAAGATTCCGAGGTCCGATCTAGTCACCGGAGTATCACAAGTAGTGCAACTGTTACGAGTAACGAACGGCCAGGTCGGCCAAGGTAATCGTAATTGTCCGTTTCGACACACGTTCCAACGGTGACAACGTGTCGGCCATGTTCCGGATAGTCGAACTCGGATTTAAGTGCGGCGAGAACACGTGTCCGGTTGGTCCGGCGATGCGAGAAGTAGGCTCGGATCTACCACGGCCAGAAGAGAAATGGATCCCGACACGGGATCAGGATATTTACTATTATAGCACCGATGACAAGTCGTTCGAGTTGCCTGAACACGGCCGGTTCCAGTCGTTCCGAAGGATTTAGGGTGTTCTATTTTTCGGTGAACACGAGTTGCACTCTATCAGATCTGGTTCTCTCGTGTTAACGGATAGAAAGCGACTCCCAGGCTATCCCTATTTATTCCGCTCGATTCTCGTCTAGGATTTCACCGGAGAACTGATGATACTTGCTACGATACTCGGTCCAATTTCGTGTCTCTGCGATGGAAAAAATTCGAGATATTCGTTCCTCCGACAAGGCTGGATCTACTCTCGCAGAGAGACCCGAGTCGCTATTCGCGTTTTTATTAACCAATAAACTTTTGACGATTAGGTAGATTCCCGGGGAACGCGATGTTTACCGGTGGTAGAGGAGATCGGATCGTTGGACCGAAGTTGAGAGGCAATGAACTTGGATGTAAGGAGGATGCGCGCGGCTGGTGGCGCCCTGTGTTTGAACGCGAGGGAAGCAGCGTGTTGGTTAACAGAACACGTTGTTAAAGTGTAGCTAATACACCGGAGAGCTCGCGGACGCGGTAGAAAATCTCGCGGGCATCGAAAGAGAAAACGCTTCTCACGGAGGGACACGTGTTTGAGGAGAAACACGCGTTGTTGACCGAGCCGCGTCTCGTTTTCCGGAACTTCCGATTCCGTGGCTGCCCGCCATCGTAAAACTCGCCTTCTGCAGCCCTCCTCTAATATTTGCCATAACGTTTGCCCGCCCTTAATCCACCGCGAGCTGCCAGTTTGTACAAGTGAGCAAACTCGCTGGGGAGAAATTCGAGGGAATTTCATCGCGACGTCGCGACGCGATGCGTCCAGTGAAAGTCGATTATCCTTCGCGGAACAAGTGGATCTCTCGAGCTCGGAGGTTTGTCCTGGCAACGACGGCTTTTGTTCGGGAAATATTTTCCGTTTCGTAACGACAATGGCGATATCGCGATTATCGTGCGATTACTCGCGTCCGGGAACCGTTTGTTGGAATGCGAGAAACGACATATGGTCGACAGGCGGATCGATTAATAACGAATCGATGATTCAGCCGTAGCTGTGCGTGGGCCGTAGATCGGAGAACTGCGGCTCTTGTTCGATAAGCGCTCGACGCCGTGCAATTTTATTAATTACCCCTCCTCCCACCTCTCCCCCGCAGAGCATCGGACCGTTTGCCGATATTATCCCCCAAGTTAATTCCATTATTTATGATTACGTCCGGAACGTTGATATATCACTTTTCACGGTAAGGTGCATAATTTATGCGATTATATAGCGGTAAACGTGCAACGGAACATCGGTAAAATCGCGGATCGCAATAGGCAGAAGACTTTTGTCGCGGAGGAACGCGCGAATGTATCATTCAGCCCGTATGGCAAATGTTCCCATCTAATTCAACGATCTACCATGTACATACGACTCGCGATTCGTCCTCTCAAAAGTGCCTCTTTCTCCTCTCCCTCTTTTTCTCTTTCTCTCTCTCTCGACAAGACGCCACGAATTCTTCGTTGGATTTCGATAGCAAGAAATCCTCCTTTTTTCCGTCTATCGCGACTGTTCTGCGCCGCGGACAAATCTCGACTGTCTACTTAAGCCTCTACCGGCTTGTTCCTCCCGATCCGTCTGTCAATGTCACCGCGTTCTAACGTTCGCTCGATGCACAGAGGAATAGCACAGAGGATATAGTACACTGGGAAATTATTAATTCAGGGAATTCCCTTTTTTCCCTTTCAGGCCGAGTTGTCCGGCAGACGTGGCTTCCATCGCTAATCTAATTCACGAAGCCGCCCGGCTCGGTTCATTTCCTATGTTTGAATTCCTACGTTTGATCAACGACGAAGATAACTCGGCGAAGAATCGCCGGAATCCGTTGCTGCTAGCTAATACCGACAAAGCTCGATCCCTTCGAAGTTGTTCCTCCTCTCATCCTCGAGCTCTCGTGATTTAATCGCGCCGGCCGCACGAGAAACTTCGCGACCCTGCTATCTGTTAATTCGTCGAAAGAAGTTTCGTATATTCCTCTCTTTTTTTGCCTCGGCCGACCGTTTAAGGCGACGGAGTTCATTCCAACCGCGCAATCGGCATGTATTAACGCGCTCGGCCGTTTTAAGAGATAATAACTCCAGGTTTAGGGTTGCGCGTGGGATAATCGGAGAGCGGAGGAACGAACGGGGAGACGTTGAATCACGGTGAATCGCGAACAAATTAACTTTTTCTCGCGTGTCGTCGGTGACAGCGACGGTAAAAGTTCGCCTTCGTTTGCCAACCGGGACGCGTTTATTGCGAGCTTTCTTTCCGATTGAGGATCGTAATCGCTGGTCGAAAGTACCTTCTTTGTCCTCCTTCTGACCAGACTCGAGAAAACACGATCATCCGAGGCTGGCGAATTTATCGCGACGGTCACGCGAGTTTTACGAGCCACTCTGGCTGGTGCAAATAAGACAGAAGTTCTCGCGAGAAATTTAAGCACCGAGTTAATAAGACCCTCGCGTATGTCACGGGAGAAACAATCGCGGAAAGAAAAAAAAGACGATCGCAGCTGAAATACAACCGAATTCGGTTTATTCACCGCATCGTGTAGTCGCAAATCGAGTTTATTTTTGCGTGGATCGAACTTTGCTTGTGTTTAATTCGTGTAATAGGATATAGAAAAAAAATTTCGAGGCGATTCACGAACGCATCTCACCGGAAACATCGTTTAAACTCGATTTTAATCCGCGATGGCCGATCGGCAATGGTAATCGCACACGTAATGCGATCCGAGAGCTCGGCGAGGCCGGTCTATTCACGGATACCCCATAAACAACTCGAAAAGTGCAAGTTCGCTGGCATACGTCATATTATGCACAGCTCGTGCTTGGATCTCGCGCGCCTCGGCTGTAACCGATCATCAATCCCGTCTAGACTTCACCTTAATGTTCATTTGCGCGGGATGATCCAAGGAGGGATCGCGATGCCGGTTCGCAACGGGGATGGAAACCTTGCCATTACTAACGGCCAACGTCGATATTCCTCGGGAAAGTTGTAAATAAATCGGGAGTCTGCAACTCGTCTCGCGGCATCGAGATGGCATCGGTGTTTCTCCTTTAATGGCAACCTGGTCCCGTCCCCCGGCGCTATTCTTCATCATACCCGCGGCTTCCCGCGGACGTTCCGCCATTTCTAGCCTTTAGAAATATCGTTTTCCACCTTAACAACTTTTATCTCTCTCCGCGAGAATCGACGCGCCATTAAACACCAGCTTTTCGCGCGTTTCCGCGTCTACCACGATTTTCCACTCGTGCAAATCCATTTTTATCTCTCGCGTAGATTCAACGTTTCCATCGGATCCTGTATCGATGAATTTCTATCTTCGAATTGTTTCTAGGTTCGGTTTCAACCGCGATCGATGGGAACGGAAAGAAGAATCTACTCGTGTAACCGTTCGTTCGAGCGTTTGTTTGTGAAAGCTTCGTCGCAGGTGTGAGCGACGAAAAATCGGAGGAGGTAGTAATGGGACGAGGAGAACACGGGTTTTCGGAGGTTCGATCGGTGACTGACGAAGAAGCATTACGATAAGGAGACCTTTTAGAGGCTCGGAACGCGTGAGAAATGAAGCCCTACCTGCTCCGGCCGCTTGATTAATCGCGTCTGTCCGTGAACTCTGCTAGCTGTGCTCCTCGCCGCTTCGGATACCCAGACAGTGCGTTAATGTACGCGCAATCTATATATCAAAGAGCGCGTGGTCGTGTTTGGTTGTTCTTTCCATCTTTCTTCTCCTAAAGCTTCTTCGGCTTTATCCATTCACGGCCGCGAATCGGACACCTCGCTATCCCGCGATACCGGGATTATCCGCCGCGCGGTTTCTCGAATAATTAAAAATCCGCTAGAGGATTCTTCCATTAACCGGCTATCCGGCACATTCTCCGATCGGAAGCACTCTTTGGCCGGCTATCGCGGCGAGATAATGGATTAACTGTTTCTACCTACGCTCGATACCACTATCTCTACTCGCCGGTATTTCCAATAAATTTATCCGACTGACGCAAGCGGGAAGATTAGGAGCCGGGGGGACACACGCGTGGATAAATTAAGGCACGAGGGATACAGGGGGTACGAGGGACTACGGAGAGGAGAAATAAAGAGGCCGAGAAAGGTGGTCGGGAAGCGATACTGTCGCCGGTAAGAATGTCGCTATGAAACGGTTAAATCCTCGATGTCTCCGGGGGCCGGAGGACGCGGCGGAATTTACACCGCGGAAGGACCGCGCGGCGTTTTCGTCGAAACCGCGGCCGTTTTAAGAGGGACACAGCGAGCAGTAAAGACCGGCGAAAAACGACCCCGATATCTGACGCCGCATCGGGAATTTTAACGGATAAAGGCACTCCTGCGGTAAGCGATACACGGAAACTGGACGACGAGCTTTTTATGCAAATCTCAGATTAACAGTCGCCGCGGATGCGTGCATCACGTTGGCCACCGTTGGTCCACGGCAATCAGCTAACCGCACGCGGGCCCCGGATAACTGGCAGCGTGTAATTACCGAGATAATCGCTGTTCCGACGCGATCGACGTCCACGGACGCCGAGTGCGTATGACAGAGGGCAAAATATTGTCCTCCCGTACCCTCCGTGCCCTTATCGCAGCCTCTTTTGCGCCTCTTTTGCGCCGGGCCAAAAGCGTCCGACCGCGCTGAGAACGGCGCGAAGCGTATAATCGAGAAAGCGTCGATAGGAAGCGGGAATTTCGTGCGAATGCGCGTGCTCGTTTTCGACCGATTTATAAATAAATTAATTCCGAGGCGAAATAGGGGTCTGTGGGATAAAACGGGTCCTGGAAACGGGAGCGAGATGGCCGCGTAGGCGGGCAAGCTCGATTATCGAGATTAAAGACGTCGGGAAGAAGCGGACGGGTCTTCATCGAGGATGACGAACCTCGGGATGAAGAAGCACGCCGCGCGTAATTGCGCCGCCAACGAGTATATCGTGTGATTATCGGTTATTAATTTTAATCGAGCTACTTTTGATACTCGACGGCCCCGGGCCCCGTGGCGACGCTTTGATCCCCTGTTAATTCGCGTATGCGAACTGCCACGCAGCGAATCCCAGCCGTGAAATTAGAACGAGTCTGCGGGTAATTAAAGTAAATAGCCGGACAGATAACGGGCGGAAAAGTGATATGCATAATAAGTAAAGCAGGAGCGCACCGAGTTACCGGTAGCCAAGATAAATAACGCTAATTGAGGCTTACGTAACGTTGCATGCTCGCGAAATCGTTTGCCGTGGTCACTTGGGGCAGAATTGAAAATTGAAACGCGATACACGAGCGATGGATTTTCTGTTTTCTTCGCGTCACTTCTTCCTCGAGATCTGGCCAACATTTTCGAAGCGATTACCGAATTTTCGGTTCACCGTTTCCTCGCGAAATTTTGCAAAAACCACGAACGAAAGACACGGTTCGAGGTTGGAGGATTAGCAGGTTCTGAATCGACGCGTGGAATCGAGGATGAAAGAGGAAAGTCGCGAAAGCTCGGATTAAAATATCACCGGACGACGACTGGCGGCGAGAAGAGACGTCGCGGTGGAAAACGGCGGAAAACCTTTCAACGCGATTCGCGATGACGAATAAATTATTTCACGCTGTTCCGTCTGAACGAGTATTAGAATTACTAATGCGATGACCCGACACCGTCGGCGATAAATCCCGGCCCACTCTCCCCTCTGGCCCCGCAAACACGCAAATCACTTTGACGCTCGACGGATTAGGAATTACCTTTCCCGGCCGGTTAAGCCGCAGCTTTTCTCCTTTCGGCTAACCTCCGAGCTTCCGTCCGGGTCTGCTACTCGTCGTCCCGACGAAGATTTCGCGGCATCATCGGCATACCGTGGTAAACGCACACACGGCCCACGTACGTGGTTTACCACGGCTATTGCTATTCGGTGAAGGAGCCAACGGGCCCTGATCGCGAGACGGTAGCAGGTTCGAGTGCATGGTTCCACTTAATCCAGCTAACCGCGACTCGCGTTACATGTTCGAGCACCATGAGCTTCTCTGATGCCAGTACTACGGATTACATTAGCCTGCTGAATAGTTCACCGTGGGATCCTCGTTCGACTAAATGGGAACGAAGCTTTTTCATAAAAGATAGAAGCGCGGATAACCGGCTGCTACTCGTTTTAGACGATTTCCACGGACGATCTCGCCGATTTCTGGCAGCGATACTCCGCGTTAGAGAAGATCTCTAAGTTTAGAGTCGTTCGTTAAAGTCCACGGCAGTCGCATTCCTCCGGAGGAAATTACCAGACACCGTACGACACTGCGCGAAAAGGTTCGCCTGATAGAAACGAGATACGCCGATTCGGCTGAAAAATGCGGTCAAGCTGAAACGTGATACGCTTCGATCGTCGAAGAAGATGCAGAAAGCGAGTAGTCGCGAGGAAAGTACGTTGCGGGACCCTGTCGAGATCGCATCGCGACATTTTTATCCGAGCGGTATCGCTGGAGTAATGTTCTGTTAATTTTCGTTATCCTCCGCGTAGTCGCGCCGGACAATGCCTATCGCGCCGGCGATAAATCGACGTATCCTTTCGGAATTCCACCCACCGCGGGTAAGGCGCGGATTCACACCCGTGGATATTACAAGCGCGCGCCTCGATAAGAGATTTATAACGCGCCGATGGCAACTTCCGCGAGGTCTTTGTCCCGGCAGACCGCCCCTGTTCCTCGCAACGCCGGCCCGCACTCCTGGCCACTCGAACACGTCGAGCAAACACCGCCGTGGCGGCAAGCTATCCAGCCCCCGAGTGCATCTTATGGTCACCGATGGGAAAAAACGGCAAGCTCGGATTTATCACCTACGGCCGTTCCGCTCTCGCCTACGTACACCTCCGCGTCCCGCTATCTTTGCTGCTTCTATCCTCTTTCCTACCTGCTTTTCGCCATCCTTTAGCTAACAGCCGCCGCTGCGAATCGCTATGGATCGTTCGGTGATTCCTTCTTCTCTCCTTTTTCCTGGCTTGGCCTAGGAAAGGAAGACACTCGCAGCTTCCGAATAGATTCTTCGCTTCTATTCTCTTTCCTACCCGCTGTCCTCTCGCGAATCGCTATGGATCGTTCGGTGATTCCTTTCCTCTTTCCTTTTTCTCTTCTTTCTCCCTTTTTTCCCGTTTTTGCCTAGGAGAGGAAGACTCTCGCAGCTTCCGAACAGATTCTCTGCTTCCATCATTTTTGCTATCCGCCATCCTCTTGCGAATCGCTACGAATCGTTATGTATCGTTTGCTGATTCCTCTCCTCTTCTCCTTTTCTCCCCTTTCTCCTTTTTCCCCTTTTTCCCGCTTTTGCCTAGAAGAGGAAGGCACTCGCAGCTTCCGAATAGACTCTCCGCTTCTATCCTCTTTGCTACCCGCTATCCCCTCGCGAATCGCTACGAATCGACGTGAATCGCTATGGATCGTTCGCTGATTTCATTCCTCTTCCCTCTTTTTCCCCTTTTTCAAATTTTAGCCTAGGAGAGAAAAACTCTCGCAGCTTCCGAATAGAAATCGCGGACGAAGTCGGTCAGCGTGGTTTTATTCGAAAGGCGCGGAGAGTTGGATGGATTTTAGTCACGGAATGACGGAGTGCACCCGGCGAAGGGAGGAGAAGCAGGGACGAGGGAGAGAGCCAAGCGTATGCAGCGCGCGGAATGGTTTCGCGCATTTGTTTGCACGCTGACAAGCCACGTAGAAGTTCGAATGTGTTCCCGTGCATCGACGATAAACTCTGTCTAGTCGGACCGTTCGTTTTCCATCCTATTTATCCGTCTCCGCTTCCCTCTCGCTACTTTCCTCCCATTCGGCCTCCCTCTCGCATCCCTCCGCTCCCTCGCGGGACACGACGACTTTGACTAAGCAGCTTTTGTGCGAAGGAATTGCAAATAACCGCGAGAAGGAGTCGCCGGGCCCCCATGTTCCTACGGTTCCAGCTATCCGTACTCGTCAAAAGGGCTGCGGAAGACGCGAGGCAAGACTGACGACGCGAGTCGCTGAGTAGGCGAGCTTCCTCCGCAACCGGAAACGTTTTTTCCATCCTTCACCTTTGCCAATTCTCCCTCGAACTATTCGACAAATTTCGCCTCCCCGTGCTCCCATTGTCGCAATTTTCATCACGCCGCTCAGACACCGCGTTCCTCACCGCTTTTCAAAGGAACCAACCTTCATCCGCGGTTGCGAAGCGTCTTCGAATGAAATCTATTCTTCCTCTGCGCTATGCCGCTGTGACTCGACGCGATTCAACGTCACCTGCTATCGGTTTCGGTATCCAGTCCATCCCGCTTTCCTCTCTTCGCGCATCCTTATTATTGCTATTATTCTCATTAATATCGGTATATTTATTTCTAGCCCTCCCTTTTTATCGCCGCGATCTTTCGTGCTCGGAAAAAATCGTGTTCACCGAGAAGTCTAATTATCTTCTTCTCCGATGAGACCTCATAATTCTCCATCTGCGTTTGTTTCAAGAGTCTCCGATTCATGATATCCATCGTGTTTGATCGCGTATCATTAGCATTATCGCGAATGCCGCGAGTCTAACGAATTCATCAGGATCGTGGATCTTTCACCGGTTTCCAGAACGGATTCGACGATTCCGCGGTGTTTGAACACGAAACGTGCAATTCGTTGATTTACTTCGCAGGATACGTCGAGCCAAGCGCAAACCCGTTCCGATCTACGTCGTCGGCCATGACTAAACCGGTGCTCGAGGACGCTTTCAAGCCCGTCACGGTTCAATTTCGGAGACGAATCGCGATCTCGAAGGGGCTAGGACAGACCGGGTTATCTGTGGGATCGCGTGCCTGTTGGTCGTTCCGTTATTCCGTAGCTACACGTTCGAGGGATAGAGCTGTCGGGAATTAAGTAACAGATGGAAAATAGCCTCCATTAAGCCATTCGACTTCCTCCTTTGCCGATTTTCCTCGGTCGCAGAAGCTCCCGCGGCTTATCCTTATAAAATTACCCGGCACTTGTTCACCGTTCACGGATTCGAGCATTCGCGTTGGATTAGCGGCGTTATTAGTGTTTACACTTTGGAGGATGTAATTGCCGCGTTCATAAACTCCTCTGATTACCATTGAATCAACGTGGCGGCAGCAAGGGGACCGCGATGGAAAACCAGTTCCGTGGCGTGCCGCTGTGTTTTGCGCGATTAAGCAACGATCCCCGCAGGCAAAGGTAATAACCGCCGGTCTTATTGCTTCCACGCTCGCGGTATTGATTCGCCGATAAGATCTCGTCGCGCCTCTAATTAAGATAGATCCCACGATTAATTCGAGAGCCCGGCCCGATATCAGATCTCGGGCGAGTCGCTTCGATTCCGCTCGGACGCCTCGCGTTGTCGCGAGGGAACGAAACGGGGCTCGTTTCGTAATTGATAATTAGCGGGACAGAAAGCGGCAGCTGTCAGCGCGAAGATCGAGCCTTCCTGTAGAAAGAATAACGCCTAATTGCCCGCGGAAGGAGGCCGCCGCGACGAAACATCTTCTCCCGCCCGCTTTTATCAATCGGTTACATAAGCTTCGTCCTGGTACGATCTATCTCGCGTCAACGGTTACATATCGCCTTAATTAACTTATCTACCAAGCCTCGTGTTCGCTGCGAGCTTTCGAATCCGGACGAAAGGACACTTCCTCCGTCACGAATTACCCGGCGTTCTTTTTCTCCCTTCGCTTAATTTCCGAGACCGCCAGGTGCGTTATCCCGAGTTTTATCCGCTCGGCATCTGGCCACGGTCTATTTTCCGTTCGAGCATCTCACGGATCCTCTAATCGGTCTGAACACCGTCTCTCGGCACGTCCACTCGCTCGGCAGATTAAATCTCTAGAACTATCTCTAGGGGTACCGGAAATTCGGTGACGCAAACGACCCCTCTGTTGTTTCTTTGGAACGCTCGGCGTCCACGGAATTCCAGCAGAATCGCGCACGCTCGTTCGAAACGTATGGCCACGCGATTAACCGGCTGGTCTAGCCTCGAATTCCTCTCGCGGGAATCGTGATAACTCGATGGACTTTCGAATGCAACACCGAGGGAAATAAAGTGCTAATTCGTCGGGTCCTTTTACTCGCGATAGGCGAGTAATTTACTCTCTGTGTTTCTAGGAACCCGAGTCGAGAAAGAGATTACCCTCGAGACCTTGTCTTTTTTACCACCGTAATTGATCGTAATCTCTCGTAGCGGTAGTAAACTGACTTAATAAGAGTTACCAAACGATAAATTAATATCAAATATTATAAATTAGGCTCGAGGAGAGGAGAAGATAAATCCGACACCTCGTCCGCGAGATATCCTCGTACCCTGGCCATGCTTTAATTAATTCCATTAATTAACACGCGTAACACCTCGATATGATTGTTAATATCCCGGAAGGAGGCTATATGGACACGTTCATCGGAATTTTCAGGGAAGTTCGAGGAGATACGAGGCTGTTAATGAGCCGGTTACGGTAAACGAACCTAGCACGTGCCATGTTCGCTTCGCGAATGATCCTAGAGATCCATTTAAGGGGACGCTGACTGGCCAAGGACGAGACGAGAAAAATTATAGGCGATCAGTGTCGCAAAATGAAACGGTTATGTTCGCTCGTTCGACTAGGTTAATTGAATCGAGTCGGATCGCGAGGATCGAGCGGAATCGCGGGTTTTTGTTACGCGCGGCGAGAAGCGGCGAGAAGCGGAGGATCTCGGGGACCCTCTCGGCCGGCCGATCGCTACAGGCGTGAAGTCTTCCGTTTAATTGCGACACGGAGCCATTTAATTGCCACTTAAAACGACATCATAGCGACAGACGTTTAATTTACGAATCGTCGAATCTACGAGGAAAATACCACCTCCTATTTCTCTCCGAGATGTCTTCATCAAGGGAAGAATTTCGTTTCTTTTCGATATTAAAAGTACGCTCGTCTCGTTAACGGATACTTTCGGCTGAATATCATTGCTATAACGACGGATCTCGTCGACGTTTATCTCTACAAAGGACCATTTATGCTAATCGAGGTGCGACGCCGTGGATTCGGTTGTAAAATCCCGCGCTTTCTTTAGCGAAAGTGTCTCATAACGAGAAGAGAAGCGTTCCATCGACACGCACCGTCTATTTTCTTAAACGATATCTTCTCGGAACGGTAGCAAAGAGCACGACACATCAACCGTCTTCGAAATTTCGTCGAAGAAACAATGTTTCTTCGTTAGAAGAAGAGTAGAGAGGGATTACGACGACGTTACGTCTTCGAGTGGCTATCAGCGACGCCTGAGGTTCCCAGAAATAGACGAAAACCGTGCCGAGTTTGGTCAAACGCTAGCGTCGACTCGAGTGCTTCATTAGAATATTCCAAACGACCGATTTAATTACGCTGTTACGTCCACGTCGCTCTATCGCGTGCGGTAAATTACAGCCCGTACGCGTGTTTCTTGATCATAAACACGTTTTTCTCCGAATTCCTCCGTTTCGACGTAATAACAGATGTTCCCGACGCGACGTTCCTATCCTTCGATTCCGCCGATTTCACTCTTTCCGTGGAATTTCCTCTCGGACCCGCCGTTCGGACGATGAATTAAGACGTATCGCCGCTACTTTACGACCTCGCAGATTTATCGACTACCACTCCCGGCCTTTTTTTTACGGTTCTATTTACACCGAGATCGGCGGAAGCGCGAGGATCCAGAGAACGATTCCGACGTCTCTCGTTGGCCGCTGTTAAAGGGAATTTTAACGTCCTCGAGAAACGATCAACGCGGTTTGTTACCCTCTTACACGAGGTCCCCGTGCATTTCATCGAATCCCTGTTGAATCTATGGAAAATCCGCGAGAAGAGTTCCCTTCTGCCTAACAAGTGTTACGAGGAGTTCACGATTATTCCACGAATCGATGGGTTTCCTCGGAACCGATAGAATTACCGCGCATCGCAGATGTTCCCTGGAATCCGGTTCGTATGCCGTCGGGGAATATATTTCATTGAGATTTTTACGGGGAACATCAATTGATTCAATGGTTGTCACATTAAAGTTCTTCGAGCAAAAACGTGTCCGAGCCTCCATCGAGTGCCGGCGATATTACTTGCGGGTTTTCGGGACGAAGACTCGCGTATTCGGCCATCGCATTATATCTGGATTTTCACTTAAGCATATGGCCGGCGAAATATTCGCCGTGCCGCGAGAGTAATCCGATATCCGGCGAGAACCGCGCCGACTTTTGCCTCGATGTTGTTAAAAAGCTCCTTTCATCGGGGGGTCCTCGTTTCGGTCGAGACGCACCGATTATACTTGGACTACTTGGGAATTCGGCGTAAAGTGTCAGTCAGAATTACACGTCTCGTTATTAACAATGCTCCATCATACTAGTTTTCGTTATTCTTCTACGAGATACGAGGGGTGGATCGCGTTCTATCGCGAGGGGTGCGATAAGGGTGACAGAAAAGAAGGGTCGGAAACTAGAAAGCTTCTTGCTTCGCAAAAGGTTTATTTCGCACTGTGGTTCCTGCTTAACTCCTTAGGGATCTCTTCAGAACTATTCTGATAACTCTTCGCGTGTGAAAGCTTAGTGTTTTCATGTTTTTTCTTTCGATCGTGCGTGTAACGATCGAGAGTTTACGCGAGCAAAAAGTTTAGCGCGAGTCATTTTATTTTCTTACGCTATAATTCAATGACTTTGATAATAGTTTTCAGTTGTATCTCTTCTAGTTACGATTATTACTAATTGTTCGTCTCTGTATCAGGTTGAAATATACGTGAATCGAAGACGCGAGAGATTAAGAAGTTTGAGAAAAGGAAGAAGAGTTCGACTGGAGTTTGCCTACGCTTCCTTGCGAGTGTAGCCTTTGGACAGCCTTACTCGCGATGCCCGTTTTATCCCGGCACTCGAGAAGACAGAAGAATCGGAGTGGTCCGAACGAGCAGGAAGAACGTGCTCGTCTTCGACTCGACAAGGTAACGCGAAAAGAGAGGAGGACGGTAAGCTCCGTACAGAAAGCGCTACTCGCCGGGTACGATACTCGAATCGAGAAATATTTGCACGACTATTCACGGTCCGACGTTCAACCATTTCGACGTGAATTCGCGTGGGAATCGATATAGAGCGATGGCGGCCGATACTCTGCGAATGAACGAGCCTACGATCGCGAGGTATACACGGTAAAGGACTTAAAGGTATTGCCGTGCTTCTCCGAGTATATCGCAATGACAGAACCAAAGTCTAATCCGTGACTGGCCTGTCGGAAACTCGCGACAAATGCGCTAGAGTGGACGCGACGAATTCCATTCGGCGAAACTCATATTCCACGGACTCGCATAAGATAACTAGCGGCAAGGTGACTCGCAACGATAAACGCTACAAAAGAAAAAAAGATTCCCGAATAATAATAACGGGCTTCTGTCTGGAGAGTTGGCGTGCACGCGATTCGTTGCGTAATCAGGCACGAAGTCCTCGCGGCGAAGCGAGAAAATGCAAATAAATCTCCGGCCGCGAATCACGATGCATCATCGTCACGACTCATCGAACAGCTGCCGTTCAGCCGTATTCTTTCCTTCTCCTATCCGCTTTCTGATTTTGCTTTTAACGAACGCTTAGTCTCGGTGATTCGGGTTCCGTCAAAGCCCCGGCCCGTAACGAGATCGTAATGTTCCCTTTCGCGAATCTCGGGAATTTCTCTCTCATTAAAAGTGCATCAAGCAGCCTTCGGGACGGTGATCCGCAGGGCGCTACCGCGCAACGCGCCTTAACGCGCCTTAACGCGTCTTAACGCGCCTTAACGCGTCTTAACGCGTCCGAATCGCTTTCTACCTTGCTCGGTTATTATCGAGTTATACCACTAACTGGAAACGATCACTCGCGAAAGTCATGGCCGAAGGTAAAATGACGAAAGTAGAGACGAAGTTGCGTCGCTCTCTGCCTGGCAAATATCGCGCGTTTTCACTCGTAAATTTCCTTACCGATCTCCCTGTGAATAAATCTCCTCGTTTCGACGCTAGACCTAATCGGACCACCAATTTCTCGCGTATCGAAAGATCCTCCGCTTCATCGAGACCTGGAAAAACTCGCCTCGCGACTCGACAGATGCTTCGCGGCAAGAAGGAGGAATTCGGTAGCCGAGCAGTCGATTAACCGGAGCGCGTAATCATACCCGATCGTTTAACGTAACGGGTCGTCGGACGGTGGAAATAAAAAGCGCGAGGGACCGATTCGCGCGTCGAGGCCCAGCTGGTATCGTTGCACACCTGTTGGCGGTGCATACCGAAGCAACCTCGGGCCGATTTGTCGGGACACGCGAGGCACGGCTCGCCTTCGCGGCTGATTTATCCCTACCGTTCTGGGTCGCGCGTTTCATCGCTCGCGTGTCCGACGTTGGTCCTCTTTCGATCGCGGCGATTCGAACGATTCGACAGGCGGAGAGACGGGGATCGGCCGAGGACCAAGTCGGGGTCCGGGGCCAGGGTTAACGCGTGTTCCACGTTGCGCGATGTCATTACGTAACCTGCACGAACGATGCACCGGCTGGCCGAGCCGGATGCACCGTACGATGAATCGCGATAATCGAACGTAGCTGTATCGAGGATGTCGCGAACGACAAAGGGCACCGGGGTTCTGGGAGTAACGGAAGAGCGTCTGGTCGGTGATGCCGGCGATCAGGACGCGGAGTGTGGAAAATGGAACGGCGAGGTCGTCGGGAACGCCGGGTTTTCTCCTATCCGACGGATTAACGACGCGTTGATAGGCGAGTCGCGGTTACTCGTGTAATTGGTCGGCCCGCGTTGATTTACCGGTCGCGTTGCATCGATATGAACGCGGGAGAGAGCACGAGTTACACGTATTTACGTTCTCCAGGGACAGTTTAGATATTGCGTCGGAGAGGTCGAGGAAGAGCCACGCGCGACTCGTATCGGAGGACGAACTTTTTTCCAGGATGAACCCGATACATTCCCGGTCATGGGAAAGTAGCGCAAGGAAATCGCAAATCGTGCCTATAATTCTCCGAGTCCCCGTGTCCTCGCGTTCCGATTCCGAGACGTATTCGAACGCAGAGCGTCGCGTTTCTCTCACGCGCGCCAGGCCCACCGTAAGAATGACTTTCTCCGCGGAATTTATACACGCCGCCGCGGTGAAAGAGTTCCGAATTTCTGCCGCGAAACAGGAACCCACGAGTTCGAGCAAGAGGCTCGATTTAACCGTTTGAGGAACGGTTCGGCTCGAGCAAACGTTGCGCAGATTATTGAGATACAAACACCGTTGCATTCGCGCGTAGGCGGAGAGGACGCCCGCCTCCGGCGCCGACACACAGGTGCCCACGCGTGGTAATGAAAATTTATCGATTAATTCATTCGTTTATTTACTTGGACAAAGATCCTTTTACATTTCCACAAAAGAGCCTGACACTTTAACCCTGCAGGTGTTTAATAGCCACGCGAATAACGGATAATCTCGCGTTTTTTCCTTCTTTGTTTTCATTTTCCGCTGTTATAATTATTACTCTACGAGAGCTTATTTATGGCTAATACCATCGAACACGATTGTTCTTTTTTATAAACCTTACGTGTTCTCTCTTGAACCGATTCGACGACAAATCGTTTTCCCTACTTCTAGGGAACTTTATTTACGACTAATACTATTGAACAAGATCCTTTTTTTTTATAAACCTCACGTGCACTCTCCTGAACCGATTCAACGACAAATCGTTTTCCCTTACTTCTAGGGAACCCTATTTACGACTAATACTATTGAACAAGATCCTTTTTTTTATAGACCTCACGTGCACTCTCCTTTTGAACCGATTCGGCGACAAATCGTTTTCGCTATTTCTAGGGAACCATATTTACGACTAATACCATCGAACAAGATCCTTTTTTTCATAAACTCTACGTAAATTCTCCTGAACCGATTCGATGACGAATCGTTTTCGCTATTTCTAGGGAACCATATTTACGACTAATACCATCGAACAAGATCCTTTTTTTTATAAACTCTACGTAAATTCTCCTGAACCGATTCGATGACGAATCGTTTTCCGTACTTCTAGGGAACTCTATTTATGACTAATACCATCGAACAAGATCATTTTTTTCATAAACCTTACGTGCACTTTTCTGGGCCGATTCGACGACAAATCGTTTTCCCTACTTCTAGATGGAACCCTATTTACGACTAATACCATCGAACGAGATCCTTTTTTTCATAAGCCCCACGTAAATTATCCTGAATCGATTCGACCGAGAAATCGACTCGGAGCTGTTAAAAGCGATCTTCATTCCGCTCGATACGGAATCTCGAGAGATTTTTACGCGCACGGGTTTGACAGTGCGATTAAGAGGAAATTCGAACGACCGATCGTGCCACGCGTTAACGCATTGTCCCGGGATAAATCAAAGCGAGAAATCGGGCACGCGGAGCGCGCAAAATCCTGCTAGACGTAACGGTATCCGCGTGTTTAACTAACCATCCCCCGATCGTTTCCGCGGGCCAGTTGCGCCGATCGTTTGGTCGCATCTTCGAGCTCGATATCGCGTAAATCTTCCCACGGGAACCAGTCAGCGATATCGCGGATACGTAGCGGTAGGCCAAGCTCTCTTGTCCTCGAACGACCAAGGAGGAACGGGCACGGGTGGCGCGGAGTAAAAAGTAAAAAGACACGAGACCGATCTTCCGGGGGACAGGCCTGAATTCGGCAAGGGCATTAACGTTCCTCCGAGCTATAAACGATCCGTCTCGTGATCGCCGCGACGATCGCTATCGCGAAAAGAAAGTTGCTGCTTCTTGCCGCGATAACGAAAGCAACCGAATCACCGATTATCCGCGGCTCTTAGCTTTTTCCTCGCTCCTTTGCAGCTCGCGTCGAGATATTGCCTCGGGATAAGCGTATCACCTCCGGGAACGCGATATCAACGGTATATAATAAGGATCGAGAATTTGGACCGGTATTTGGAGGAGCTTTCGGTGCCACTTCGCCACGTCGGGAGAAAAAATTATCCACTCGTCTCCGATTCCTTCGTCTCCGATTCCGCAATCTCTCCCGTTATTGCCAAGCGAACGTATCAGGGACCTGATTAACCCGAAATCGTTTTAACCGCGAGAAATGTCTGAAACATATGTACGAAACGATTAACGGTTCGACTACTGAACACGAATGTTGGAGAAAGAATCGGCAGAGGCGGACGATGTTTATCAGAGTCATGGCACGTGCAAAATAAATTATTCCGGCCTTAACGGAGACGAATGTATACGGCAATTTAACGGAGGTCGTATGATCGGTATCCAGAGAAGAATACGAGACACGCGGAAAGTATTCGGTCTTCGAGAAAGCGTTTAAGAATTACGCGGAGACAGTGAGAGTCGAAGTGAGAGTTGGGAATAATCGGAGCATTATTCCCGATAGCAAATACAGTGGCCATTGTTACGCTGGACGTGTACAGGTGGAGAGGTAACGAGCGACGTCTCGATGTCGGTACACGGTGCTACCTCCGGTTGTTCGGGGGGAAAAAGTCTCGGCGATAAAACACGCGGCGATCTCGACGCGGTGGAGAGTCGCGCGTCAATCGGCGTGGACATATATATCAGAGTCGGTGGACGAAGGGGAAGAAATGGAGGAGCGAAGACGAACGGCCTGCCGAAGCCTCGGGTAATTAATGGACAAGCGGCCCAGGGTGAATCGTAAATTCGAGCCCTTAAAAACGAACGACGCCATTAACACCGCCGCCTGGCTTAACTTTACTGCGAGCAATTCCGCGGGGCTAGTGTTAATGCATTGGTCCGAGACCGGATCGCGTTATCGCGACAAAGACACACCCGCCGTCGTACCTGTTTAACGACTAAATTTCGTCCTCCTCTCCTCTCCCTCTCCTCTCCTCTCCTCTCCCTTCCCGGCATTCCGCCGAGAGGACTCCGCTCGTGGCACACCGTGTCTATGGTATTTTTAATCGGCAAAGACGGCTTTTTAACGAGCCTCGAGGTCTCCGCGTCCGCGGCAGAGCGGATCGGTTATTTAAGACCGTAACAAACGTCGCGACGCTCGGAATTCGTTAGCGAGGAAATCTCGCGATCCACGCTACCGGCTGGTTAGCGGCCCTTTCCCTTAAAACACGTCTCCCCTGGCTCGCGAGGTCGTCGGGATCTCGCTTTTTTAACCGCAACGTGACCAATCTATCCGCGTGATAAGGATAATCGCGAGGATTAATTAAAACGTTAAGTAATCGGGTCTGTGGACCAGGCGCGGCGAGAAATTCGATTGGCTCGGGTAACGGAGATTCGGTAGCTTATGGTCAGCGACGCGATTACCATGGAAATTGTTCTAACCGCGGAACGACCCAACGGAACCAGTAGCCCCTCCGAAAAGTGTCTACGGCACGTTTCTCGGGCTAGTTCCACGGTAATGTTATGACGCAATTTAACGCGTGTTATTAGACGCGTATGCATTATTCATGGGGTCAGGAAACTCGGCGGAAGCACGGCTGGAACGCGCGCGAGGGAACCTGTTCCCTGTGGATCCCGATTAATCGGGCACGAGCGAAAACTCCGGCATCCCGGCCGGGCCTCGTTAAATCAATTTACCAAAACGCTCCGCGACTCTTCTTGCCACCGATCTGTCTCGCTGTTTTCTTCCGTTATTAACCAAATTGCCCGGCCAATTACCCGGCCCGGGTATCATTATAATTCGAAATAAACTTGTGCCTCCGACCACCGTCGTAGCTTTTTACGATGTTTGATTAATAATTTCCACCCCTCTTGACGAGACAATCTCGTTCCGTTACCCGCCGCGCCGCCTTTTGCGTGTAAATGAAACCTTTACGCGGTGCCGGAAATTCTCACGGACAAGCGACGCCGTGTCGTCGTGGTCTGACGCGGACGCTCGAAAATTAACCGGACCCCGGTTCGAAGGGTACACGAGGATTACGAGGGTAGCAGCGATAAATCAGCGGATCGACTCGTAACCGAGGGTAGCTGCCGCGGGAAAATTAACTACCGTATCTCGCGATAATTAGCGGATTCCCCGAAGACAACGCGTTTTCGAGGAGACGCGTGTATCGTAAAGCAGAGGTTTTTTCCTCCAGCGGACAACGTCGCGATTCCCAGCGGGCAGCTGCGCCATCGCGCGGTTCGCGTGCGTCGCATTCCGGGAAAGTAAAAAAACCCTTGTCGAATTTATGTGCGAGAAGTAGCGTGTGCCTTCCGGCCAGCCTCTCCTTTTTCTCCTCTTTCTCTTTCCTCGTTTCTGGCTCATCGAAGTATCTATCTCGAATTTCTCCAACCTCTCCGATCCCCTCGCTTTTCGCGCGAGAGCGAAGAAAATTTTTCGTTACGTACAAATCCGAGATATCGACGAATCGAGGTTTAAGAAAGCCCGATCCAAGTGTCAGGTTCTAGCCGGTGTAACGAACCTATAGATTCCGCGGAACTTATTAACGGAGAAGGTCGGAGCAATTAGTACCTTTATTCGCGCGATGCGTCTGCTTGTACGGCAGGGAGGAAACACGCTTCCTGTAAAAAGGTGCTGTTAATATTTCATGACTTTACGCGACCGCTTTTGTTGGCGGGACGAAAAGCGGCAGAGGGAAGAAAAAGAAAAGAAGAAGAAAAAAGAGGGAACGACTGCGCTCCCTGCGCGCGGGTTCCTCGAGTTCTAGCGGTTAACCGTTCGCGGAGAATGAACATTTAAATAGAGTGACTCGCGGCCGAACAGCGATCCGAGTTAATTATTAATCGTATTTTCGCGTGTACGTGAGCAGGCATACGGCTCGCGTGCTTGCTGGCAGTCTTTCAACCGTTTCGCCGAACAGCCGCCTGTCTGTTCCTTTGTTTTTCGCCTAGTCGACTTGGCGCGAAGCGACCAAGGCTCCGCCTTTTCCTCTTTGGTCCTCGATCATCTTCGAGTCGCGCCGACTGATTTATTCGTCGCCTCGGACGCGTCGGACGTCGTCGTCGTTAGACCCGGCACGCATCGAAGCTCCTTCGCTTCGCGTAAAAGTTATCCAGACGTGGCAAGATTCAGCTGGTTCGTCCTAACAACGATCTATTAATTAATATTTATATTCCGCCTAGGCGAACCATGACGTTCCCCCCGGCCTGTTCCATTAAAGCTAAACCGTAGCCGCGCTGCTCCCATTAAAAACCGCAATTAAGATGTTGTTTCGCTCGAGGAACAGAGCTTTCCGCGTCATTTTATTTAACGAGCGTTCGACGCGTTTTACTTTCCAACCATCGATCCCGCTCTTTTCCGTTTCGCTTTCGTTTCGCCTCGCTCCTGATACCGCCGGTGAGATCTCGCGACAATTTCGCTCGATTGCTTCCGGCCTCGCGCCGTTCATCGAGTTATCCACGGGCGACAAACCGCGCCGACAAAATGGCGCGCCGCTACGCCGGCTAGTCGCGACTTTGGCGATCGCGTTAACGAGTTATTGGCCCGCTGGTTATTGGCCGATAAATAACGACGGTCCGTGCACCTGTGCGAGTGTACGGGGCAATTACGCGAAACACGGACACGCGGAGGAAGCTAGACGCGTAGAGAAACGTTGGTATTGATCATCGCGGCGTGACGAACGCGTTCTATCGCGCGATTCCTCGCTCCACGCCCTGTTCCAGCCCTCTTCCTTCGCCTTCTTTCGCCTTCCTTCGCCGTGCGAAAAGAATTCCTTCCGATGGACGTGCACGCCCGAGGATCGGTTAACGGATGCCGCGAAGGATATCGCGCGAATCCGCACCATGCGCAGCGGAATTTCGCGTGCGATCCGAATAGCTCGGCTACCGATCCGCGTGTCGATCAACCAGCGGGTATTTCTATGGAAATCGCGCGAAACTGTAACCGTCTCGCGAGGGAAACAGCCAGGAATCGTGCCGACGAGCGAGAACCTGAGCCACGCGACCGATCGAGACCGAGATCGCGTTACCTTTGCCAAACGAATAAACCAGTCACGACTCTTCTCCTTCGAACGGAGATCGCGCGATAGCGAAAATGAAATGCCACCGATTCGAAGGGTAAAAATTCGACGAGCGCAGGGAGCAGACGAAGCGGAGGGAACTTTCCGTTTCGCTCGACCTTCTTCGCGCAAATTTATGCGTTATTATACCCGGGATGCGCGCGGACGTGCGCGTTAATTAGAAAACGAAAGGGTTTACCTAGGAGATAAAGGAGTGCTTCACCTCGCCGGCTAGTGGGAACAGCGTAGGCCAGAAAAAAGAAGGCGTCGTTGGCCAGCGTGTAATAAGAAAACAACGGCAGAAGCGTATCGCGGTGATCATAACGCGGAAGAGGCTCGTTCGCGTGTACTTTCTGGAATACGTTATGCGCCTTTCGCGGAACAGAACTTTGCAAAGGAACAAAGTGCCCGTTCCCCCGTTGGAACGAGGGCCGAGGGAAGTCGTTTCGATCGGTTCCAGCCCTCGTCGTCGAGGAATTTGGCCACGGATAATTTCCATCCGGTTCCTCGATCGCTCGATCAAAGCGGGAGATTAAATAATTCGCGGATATCGCGGAGCAGGTTCCTCGTTCGTGGAAAGATAACAGAGGCTTCCCGCCACGAGTCCCGGCACGGATATCGGTGTTAATTAAGATATCGTGATACGTTAATATAGAGTAGGCGAGCGAAGATTAAGATAAGCGTGACGAGTTTGCGAGACAGGTTTGCATTACACTTGAATTCCTTGCCCCGCGGGTTAAGAGTATCGCGGTTAAACTTTACACCTGCAACCTGTTACTCCAGTTGAGCCGGGAACGCTTTTTACACGTCGCACGCTTGTAAGTACGCCAGACTGAAACGCGTCTACTCGATCACTATGACGGATACGACCAGTTCTTTGACACTGCGATTTATCTCTTGATTCCAGGCTAGATTTACTACGAGTCTATCCAGCCTATACTCTTCCCGAGCGGCTTGTTAGACGGGCCGAAACCCTCGTTTCACCATCGTGCGATTAAACGTTGCGAAAAGGATGGACGTCCGCGCCGTCGGTAGTACAAAACTCGGCAAAAGTCCGCAAATTGTCCACTGATCAACCGGTTGCCGCGCGATTCAATTTCCTTTTCTTTCGGATGATGGATCGACGAGAGGCCAATCGATATTTTCTATTAAGCGCGTCATTAATCACTATCCAGGGATTCGCGCAAAGTCCGGCTGGCGAATTAATTCGTAAAGTGGACGTGTTGGACGGCGCGAGGGCTTTCGCTCGACGCTGGATACCCGCGATCAGTCGTTTCTTCTCGCTCACGAGAGATTCAGTAACAAGATCGCGGCGTAATGAACGCAGGAATCCTTAAATCACGCGAGTATTCCTTTCGGCGGAGCGGCGAGTGTCGGCGGGCAATATATCACGGCCGATTACATTGACGTGCGATTCCAGCCACGCAAATGAACAACCCGCGTATGACGGGATCGCGTTTCTTCCCGAGATCGTCCGCGAATCGCGCTTGAAAACCGACGGCCGTCACTCGGAGAAGCAGCGATTAACCAGACACCTGCTTCCCAGAGTTTTGTTGAGTTTCATGGAGTTTCATAGAGTTTCATAGAGTTTCATGCACCCGCGACGGACCATGGGATCTTCGATCCTCTGAACAAGAGTTCCAGCGATCGAGAGATGAGCGATTTTTCGAAATGGGAAACGGCAACAGGTAGAATGGCGCACGGTGGTGATGAATGGCCGAGGATGGCGATATTAATGAAACGCCAAGGTTGCCGGCGATAATCGGTCCACTGACCTTTTCCTAGCGGATTCTTTCTTCTCACAGGCATTGATGACGGATTAGAGAAAATCGTGGGAGCCTGTATTGTGTTGGCTGGTAGCGGTACCGCGGGTGAACGTAATTGAAAGCGTCGACCAGACAGGTGTTGCACGGGTGTTCATTATCGAGCGAATGGTAGCGAATGGCAGCGAACGCGCGCCGATCGAGGATACGGATTAACAACGTAACACTGGGAAGAGATGATTTCGGGGTAATTTACGAGCGTAGAAACGTCCTAGCGGAAAAGGAGAGCGATCGAGGAAACGCCGGCAGCCTCTCTGGCTTAGTTTTCATGCCGGATGAGAACGCGCGTATGCGCGGCGAGGAGATGTTGCACGCGCTTTTACTTTCCAGTGATGTTATTAAACTGCGGTAAGTCGTCGCCGAACGTGTCGTAATTAGAACACCCGCGTGATTATGCGGGCTCTCTTAACGAGCGCGTTATAACGCTCTCTATTCGAGTGAAAGTGCAGGCACTCGCTATCGTCGTCATCGTCTGGGCCTTTGAGCGCGAGACCGAGTTCGATTACCGAATTCTCTCTCCTCTCCCGAGCTTCCTCGTTCGGGAATTTTCACTTAACGACACCACGCCGCGAATCAGCGCCGACCCGATTCCGCCGAATAATCAACGATCTCGCGGATAATCGGCGAGAAGGAAGATTAACAAGAACGTTACGTGTGCGCCTAATTTACATAATCATAAAGTTACGAGGAACATCGATTCTTCCGCCATTAAAGATAATTGCGGTCATCCATATTTGCTTCCCGCTTATTTTCTCCTCTTTTTTTCCCCTCTCCCCCCGCGTTTTTCTCTTTCCCTTTTGCCGCGATGGTTTCGGCCGCGACCATTTCGTCCGACTAATGGACCACGCTGTTGCAGGTACGCTTTCGCGGTAAAACTAAAGACACGCGTTCGCCTATGAGGGTTGCCCGTGTTCCGCGGATCCTCGGCTTCTTTTTCTCGCGTCTCTCCTGTAATCCAGGTTGTAACAAAGTACGGTATCGTCACAGGCGGCTGTAATTAAGCGCGATACCATCGCGTTTCGCCTGCACGTAACAAGGTGTAACTAAACGAATTACACGCGAGTAGTGGAGGTGGGCGTGGCGGGAGCGTGTTCGGGATTTAAGGCACGGCTGTCAGATTTTTCTCTGCTACTCGTAAATCTCGCGGAGTCGAAACTGCGCGTGACTAATGGCAGTGAAGTAAAGCCGAAGGAACTCGCAGCAGCTTTAGAACAGCGATTCGGGGAAAAACGCGGATCCGCGAGCGAGTGTTTCTCGTCCCGGGGGAAAAAATGATAGACGCGCGCGTACGCGAGAGGGAAAAAAGTCAGACCGTTAAGTTTTAACAGCGATCGCTTAATAAATAATCGACGAGGCTGGAAAAGAGACGGACGGAGAGACGAAAAATATGGTATACAATTCGTAAGAGGAGAAAGCCTGAATTATTGGTTATTGGACGTCGTCACGCGCGATTATGCGTCGTAAATCGACGCGTAAACCCCGCAGAAATCTGGTTTCGGAAACGGCGACGTTAACGAGTCGTAGTATATTATATCTATCATTCGTGGTTCTAAGCCGAACGTCCGTGACATTTCGAAGGAGTGAATTTAATCGGGACCTTGTAACGGGGCCTGTATTCCGATTTCGAACCCGGCGGAAAAGTATCCGGGAACGCTTCGACCTCGCACAATGGCAACTACGATTTCCATTTACCGCGATGAGTTACTCAGGATGTTCACGCTCGCGATAGTCCGGACGTGTTTCCAACGCCAGACATCCGATGCAACGGGAAACCAGTTTCAAAGTTGGCGTGTAGCTATTGTCTAGGTGTTTTCGAAAGAACCTCGGCGGGGAATTAACGGAGAGGAGCGAATAGAATTCGCACAACGGCCGATTAGAAGAATCACCGACACTCCCTCGGGTTCTATCCGTCGAACGCAGGCATTCGAATCACTTTCGACCTATTACGAGACCTTTGATCGTAAAGTAATCACGGTAATTTCAGGCCAATCGCAAATCGACCGCTATTTCGCCTCGGTATCTTTTTAGGACCGCGGTTCGGTACTCGTCTGATTGCACGTTTTCATCGGTAATGGATGGTCGGTGCGCGAGGTGTCAGACACGTGATTTCTTACACGGCGTAATACGAGAGTCGGTGTAAAAATCGGCTGTTCGATACAGTGACAACGCGGGGAAGAAGAAGAAGAAGACGCGAAGGCATTACATCTGGAGAGATAAACTTTGACATTAGCTTAGCCTCGCTCTGTCCGTGTGCGGCCATGTTCAGATTAGATAAACGTTATCGAATTGCCGGGAATCGTCTGGATCTTGGTTGGATTGGATCGTCGATACGAAACGCGGAGAAACGCGGAGAAACGCTCGATCAAACGTACGAATTATAACTGTACGATAATCCAATTTCCCGGAGAAGGCAGACTGGCAGATGGGCAGGATGACGAGGTGAAAATGGCGAAAACTAAGCTTTCGATCCCGCTAGGGTAGCTAGCGAGCGAGCGGCTGGCGAATTCGCAGCGAACTTCCGCGTAGCACGGGCTCGATTATCGCGAAACGTGGTTAGAAAATGTAAAGGAGTCACGTAACACGAGTCACTGGATGTTCCTTCGATCGTGAACATCTATGAGCAAACGCAGCCACAAAGTAGTAAAAGCCGAGAGCGTTATATCGCGGACGTTAACGAGATTCCGCTGCGGTTATTGTCGCCGAGCGTTTAACTGCTCGGCCACCTGTTCCGCCGATAATTAAAATTATTCCCTCTTCCAGCCCGAAACGACGTAAATAATGTCCGATCGCGGCGCCAGCCGATTGATCAATTGCCACCGATCACCGGCCGTCATAATTAGACTTTCTTGCCAGCTTGCTTCTCGCATCTAGCCGCCTCTTTCCTCCGAAACCCGCTGCCCGACGAAATCCGAAATTACCGAATATCGCGGTGGGAGACAGAGTATCGTTAATTAACGGTTTAGTCATTCTCGTAATCGACTTAATCCAATTTCTCGCCAAACCAGAATTCCTCTCGGGATCCTCTCTCGGTCCCGACCCGGGATCGTGTTTTTCTCCATTTTCTACCTGTTTATCGCAAAAAGGAAGAAATTAAGCGAAACCCGGGGAGAGATTGCCGCGATAGCCCCACAAAGGCGAGATCCAGCCGCAGGACCGTTTGATATCTCAACTTTACGGGACTTTAAACCGAAAATCGTAACCCAAATCTGACGCCATCGTTATCGTCATCGCCAGCAGGATAACATCCAAGCGTGGACTTATCTTCCGGCTCATTTACCTTATTTTACCAAAGCGAATTTACCAACGCGAAAGACCACGGAAAGTCTGAACCGAATTATTTCGAAAATTTTCAATAATTTTAGTCAGTTAAAAATACTTGAAAATTTTTCAACGGAATCAAAGCAAGGAGAGAATCGTTTCTTTCTTCGAAACGAATTTCAAGTGAATTTCGGGCGAATTCGAAATTTCCGGGGAGGTATCGGTTATATCGAAAGAAGAAGTAGACGTGGATTAGATTTGTCGATGATCAGCGAGAGGAGGAAAGGAAGGAAAGGGAGGATGAGGGAAACTGGAGCAGCGAGGCGTGGCGAGACTGAATGAACGCTGCAGAACCTGTCTAACAGATGAAGGGGAAGCTTGCTAGCTAGGTGAGATCGGCCGGCGGTTTCTAGCACGTTCGCGAGGTCTCTCTGGTCTTATTTTACGAGTATAAAGTGGGTGTGTGTGTCGAGGCGGCTTCTATGTGGCCTTGCAAGGTCGTTTCTGTACGCCGTTCTCGGTGGAGATCCTATCTCCTCGCTAGCTCCCTCGTTCGATCTCTCTCCGCTGGAATATCGAACGCGACAGGGGATTACCCTCCGTTCCCGTCCGCCATTTTTCCCAACCGTCCCGCTAATTAAACCGAGATCAAACCGTTCGGTGGCCGATCTTACGATCGCGATTGCGATCGGCCGGTGTACTTCGGGTCTACCTCGGTTTTTCGTGACTCGCGTTCAACCCTGAACGGGTCTCCGTTCGATCGTAAACGCGGATGAGAATATGAATCGTAAAAAATGGTAAAATCGAATGTCGGGTCAAGGGAGGAGGAAGTTTTGATCGAGATCCGGCGAGCATTAGGCGTGGAATTAATTACACGACGGAAGATGGTTTTACGGCTTTCGAATGGGACTTTAAGAACAGAGTACTCCGGGAGTTTAGAAAAGGGGAACACGATATTAACGAATGCAAATTGCCTGCGAGAAATTTCGAGATCCTGTTGATCGTTCAGCAGATCGTTCCGGCCGGAGACGGAGCGATAAAAGTTTTACTTTTTCCTCCAATTCATCCACAACTATATTTACTACGCGGTCGGAATATATTGCACAATGTACCGGCTGATCGGCTATTCGTATTCATACTCGGATGTATCACGGATTTCGTATTAATTTTATTCATAGCCGGATGACAGAGTTTAGTCGTCGGTGTGCCAGCTCTCCATTCGTATAGTTATTCGGAGAATTTCGCGAATTCGTATTCGCCAGAGAGAAAGAGAAAAAAAAGGAATTAAGGTATCCAGTGGAGCTTTTAACAGGTGTTTATCGAAATTGCTTCCACAAATCACTGGACAAGAGTTCGTCGAACGTTCACGGCTGGCCTGGTCGGAATCGAAGTTGCTTGTCCTAGGCGATGATGCCATTAAAAGACATCCGACCGGCTGTATTTTTAACACGCGATTAATCATCGATCACAGAGACACGGAGGTGTTAATAATAACGGTTCGATGGACTTCCTTCGTTATTGCCCTATCGGGGATCAGGAGTCGCCGCAGATGTTTGATACGTCGAGACATAAGTGGCCGAGTTACGCAAGGATTCGTCGTTATCCTTCGAAGACGCGCGAAATATCGTGGGCCGCGTAAAAAACACAAATGGCGATAAATAAAAAACGGACTCACCTGTTAGGTATCAACTGGATTCGACGAGCCATACGGCGAATCCCATCGGCCACGGTGTTCAACGGAGACCGGCGTGATCGATGATCCTCGCAGCACGTGCACCAAGTCTATTAGCATCCGAGTCGTGCCCGCATCACACCGTCCGCAGGATCTTCTTCATCTCGCCATCCTCCGATCTCTTCCCACACGATCCTCTGATTTTTCCCTTCCACGATATTCACCACTGTTTACCGCTCTCGTCCATATTCCTCGCGCGCGACTCGGCTTACTATATCGATCAATTAACTATTTCCCGTCTTTCTCTCTCTCTCTCTCCTCTCGCGTGTCACTTCTCCCTCTAGGAATTCCGCGAAAGCTCGCCTCGCGCAGGCTAACCGCACGTGTCGAAATCGATTCGAGTCATCGGTTGCCCGCGAGAGCTTTGCGTGGAAGATCGTTCCTCAAACGAATGTTCGGGAAGACCATGACGAGGCGTGGGTACTCTTGGCGAGATGCTTGGACATCGGTAGCAAAGTCTGCTGGTCTACGCTCATGATCGCGCATGGGGCTCGGAGGAGGAAGCGGCGGAGTGTCGAGGAAGAATAGCGATGACAACAGGTGCCTGGTTCTCGAGGATCGATCACGGTTTGGCCCTAGAGCGTTTCCCAGGGTGCGAACTCTGGTCTGACCCTTGGCGAGAAGGAGCACAGGCGGCGAGGATGGCGAGGATCGCGTGGTTTAGGGCTGTCGCGTGGTCCCTAGGGTGAACGTATCCTACGAGGCGAGTAACCAGAGGTAACGCAAGGTAGGGTTTCGGATCCGTGCTGGCTGGTGGTCGAGTAGTTTGTGCCTGAGAGCGCAAGCGGAGCTACGACCATCTTCCTCCGTCTCCTTTCCTCCGCCGCTGCTCTCTCTTTCCCTCGTGATTCCTCGTCCCTCTTCAGATCCTGCGTCGCGATCCCTCGGAGAATTTCTTTCTCTTTCGGTCGCTCGCCTTGCTAGATGGCGCCAACCAGTGATGGCCTCAAACCGCGCTGCTTTCGGACCTAGCCTTCGCCTAGATCCTATTGTCTTTCAGCTAGCCGGACGTCCTTGGAACCTCCAACGATTCATTCGTCCGGATCAGCCGATTCTTCCCGCCTTCTTCGGCTTTCTTCGCTCGCTGGAACCTCGAGCCGGCGAAGCGTTGTTCACGCCGGGACCGAGTTCCCATCGCTGGGACCAACGACTCTCGCTTCGCTTCCTCGTTCGTCTATGCGTTTATCGTGCCGGTAGCGAATCGTCTTTCTCTTCTCTCTCTCTCTCTCTCTTTCTTGCCGCTCTTCTCGCGACGTTCCGTCTATTTTCTTCTCTTTATCATCCTCCAGTTTATTCGTCGCTTCCTCCCGCCCTTCGTATCTCTCGCAGAAGCGGCCGGTTGGTCCCGATGGCCATCGCAAGGATTATCAGCGATCGAGGCACTCGCTGCCAACTCCTTTCCGCGGTTCGATCTCTACCGACTTTCTTTCACGGGGAAACTAGGAACGCTGACGATTCGCTATCGATGTACGACTTGGCCGATGTCATCGACTCCGGCCGAGAAACGCGACTGACGGTGGTCGCTGGTTCGAAAGAGAATCGGCCGCGGATCTAAGCCTAGCTATCCTCCGCGAGATATCGCGTTCTGCGGTAGACCGGTCTATTCGTTCTTACGCGAATACGAAAGCAGTTCATGGCTATCGTTCGAATCGCATAATGGGGGCTGGCACTGCGAGTGGGGAGGTAATTTTTGGTCGTTGAAGCTCCGTGCCGCGTGGATCGTCATTGGTTCACGGTAGAACGAGATTCAGCCAGGCTCTGTTTTTTCATTGGCCGAAGAACTTATACCGTTGCGAATATTTTTAACCCGACTTTTTCACCCGAAACCGTCCACTTTTCTCGCGGTACCGGACTCTCCGACACTCCCGTCGAGTCTCGGACCGATCCTTGTGCACCTCGTTACGATTGCCAGGAAGCTGGCAAGCCTGGCGTGTGTTAATCAGTCCGTTGCTGACAAATCGGGACTGATAACGTTCCGTTAAGAATGATTCGTCAAACACTTGTCACGGGCCCGTACAACGTCCATCGATCAGGTAACTGTTACCGGACTCTCCGACACTCCCGTCGAGTCTCGGACCGATCCTTGTGCACCTCGTTACGATTGCCAGGAAGCTGGCAAGCCTGGCGCGTGTTAATCAGTCCGTTGCTGACAAATCGGGACTGATAACGTTCCGTTAAGAATGATTCGTCAAACACTTGTCACGGGCCCGTACAACGTCCATCGATCAGGTAACTGTTACCAGATCTCCGGCAGCTTTCCATCGTTAATAAGTTTCGAGCATACCGTGGCTAGCGACGACGCCTCTGTTCTCGTATTTTTACTTGCGTCGCGACGGCGTGCGGCTAACGGATGCAGCTTGTCCCCGGACTCGAGGCACCGCGCTCCTCGTCCCACAGACGAACCGATCTTTTCCCGGTTGACACTATAACGTCGCGGATGTACCTATGCAAATTTCCTTTCCGCCACTCCAATATTTTTCCCGACACATCGCGAGACGTCTATCGAGAGAGGCGAGATATTAAGCACGCCTCGTCTGAAACACGACTTATCCGCTCGACGCTCTCGCGTTATCATTTTTCTGTCAAGCGAATAATTCCGTCTTCGGGAACGACGACGTCGAAACGATTTACGACTTGGTTCGCGCGTAGCCGAGAAATTCATTTGCCTAGATTTTCCGCGGCAAGGCCACGGGAAACGGTCAGATCACGAGTGGTCTTCGAGCCGAAGGAAACGAAGAATTATCCGGCAGGGAGGACGGTTTGTTTAGCGACCCGTGTTAGAAAGATTGGCTGAAAACGGGGACGACTCTCGCGTGGCCGAGAGCGTCGCCTCGCGACGCTTTTCACGATCACCGGCGTCGTTCACGGACCAACACGTGCCCACTCGAGCAGGCAGCCAGGCCCAGTTTCCACTCGGCGGATTATTAAAGGCTATCGTAGGAATCGTAGCCACTGACAACTATGCGGAACATCGTTTTGCATTCTGTTGGTTCGACGCCACGCGAATTCCGCGAAGTCGTTGAAAAGCATAACGAGCGATCGACACTCGGAGACACCGTTCCTTCAATCTAGCAGAATTTCGGATGGAAATTTTTTTAACCTTTTACGCCCCTCTTCCGCCGCGTATTGCCGTCTCGCGCGATAAATTAGGAAGAGTGTCCTGTCCGGTGGTGCAGGTCATGTAAATATACCCGCGGACACGGTGATAGGCGCATACGTAATAAGGCAGACGAATCTATTAATCGGACGAGCTGCGTGGATTGGACAGGTCGCCGAGTAAATCAGCAGATTATTATCTGCCGTGTTCGTAGAATGACACTCGGGTCGTCTAGCAGATAAAAATGGAAGAAAAATGGCAGAGCACACGACCGGAGAGATAAGATAAAGGCAGCAGCACGTTAATTGATATTTTATGCCACGGTTTGGACGGATCGTTTCAAGTAGTCGTTGGCACGATGACGAAGGCAGCATAAAAAGCTTGATGTGCGTGCATAACTACTATAATTCCACCTGGCCGGTGAAGAACCCAATAAAGTATCGGCGATGATAAATTTTTAATGGCCGGTTGCGTTGCCAACCCGCCGCTGGCTGCTTACTGGCCAGCAACTTAGGCGATCAGAATTTACAACGTCTCTCGATGTTTCAACCGAGATTATTCCTGCCATAGATAAGATAGAGTCGTTAAAATCGCTGCACGATAATACGGACACTCTCGAATCCACGATCCCGGAGTGGAACAACAGGTTTAATTCCTAGCCTGGTCGCGAAACTTTCGGAAACCGCGTCCAGCCTCGATTTATCGGCGGCTGGGCCGACTCGAATCCAGTTCAAGCGAATTCGCGAGCTCTCGAAACAATTACATCCGATTTACCGGTTGATCCGGATGGATCCGTAGACCGGTACGCTGGTCTGGGTCAGCGCGCGGGCCGTTTGCAACGGGGCAACATACGAGGGGGCCCCATAGAGTCGTGGTAGGTTCCGCCGAGAGATTACACGGTCAGATCGGGACGAGCATCTGCCGCGACGCAATCAAACGTGCCGTTTTTATCCGTTTAACCGGCTATGCAGATGCCAGCCCGCGAATATTAGCCTGACCACCCGGAAGGTAATTAAAGGGTAATCGCTGGCATTTTTTCCTCTCATCGAACACCCTTCCGGCGTAACAGCGATAATCGCGAACCAGCCGATGATGAGGGTAACCCAGAAACATCCATTATGATTCGTCGAACGCGCGACTACCCCGTACAAACGGCATCGTATCCATGGAATTTTAATGAACTCGATTCTCGATCGCGTCTTCGCGGTCAGCGTTCCTGACACTCTCCGATAACGCGAGTCCCGATAATCCGGTGGGCCCGGTAAAGTGGCCCGCCTCTGACGGATCTGCGCTCCCTGCTATCGCTAATAAACTTGCAAATTATACGAGTAATTGCTCGAGTTTGCAAGGATCAATGGCTCCACGGAAGTGCAAGTCCGGCTTCCGGTGTTGCAAGCCTGTTTCGTTTCTCGTCTCGACGATTAATCGGTTGCTGTATCAATTAGCTGGTTACGATCCTTTTCACGCTTTTACTCACTTACGGATAAATTAATTTGTTTATTCTCGCTTCTCTCTCTCTATTGGTAGTTGCAGGTCGAATCCCATGGAAATTCTTTTCTCCCAGAAGGTAGAGTTCTATCGCTATATTTGTCTCTCTCTATTGATCGTTGGAGGTCGAATCTCACCGAAATTTCGTTTTTTTCCACGGAAGGTTCACGCGATCGTCGTTCGCGGTTTCGTCGAAACATTTGGTCGTGCAGGATGTACCGTACAGGGTGAACGAGCAGGCATTTTTTCTCGTGGACACGTGTGATATAATAATTTGTCAGTGTAGCAGCTTCCTCGCGAGTAGCCTGATGGCGTTTGCAATTTTCATCTCGCGCCATTTCCCAACGGAGCGTGGTGCACTTTTTGCCGGCCACGTTGCCCGGTGGCATAGGTGGCCCGTTTTACCTAAGCTTTCCGTAATTCACCGAAAGAGCACGCATCGAAAGGTCGATCGTGGGATGATCGATCGCCGTCGCGGCGCTTCCCAGCCGCCGAGGCACGGAACACCCAAAGAGACGGCTTATTAATTTCCCTGGCTAAATTTCAAAGATGAGACAGCGATCCGGGGCGATCCATTGCCGAAAAAATTCATTACGCCGGGCCAATTAATCCTCTTTCCCGCGGCTTGTCCTTCTTGTTGCCTATTAAATTTTTGCCTCGTCACGGAAGATTGCGTTGCCCCCTTCTCCTCGCCCCCCTCTCGACAACTCTTCCTGCGGCTGATGGTACGAGAAATTTTCGCCCACGCGAGTCGCGTTTTACCCTCTAATCGTTCTCCTCCGCCAGGGAAAGATCGATCGAGCTCGAAAGGACACCGAGAGATTCGTACCACGAAGAACGCTTTTGGTTTCAAGAGTAGCTCGGCGAAAGCATCGGAGCAGAACGGCCTGATGTTTCAATCATCGTAAAGCACCATTCGTAACACGGATCATTCCTTCCTAATTGGATACTAATTTTCACCAGTCGTTAATGGTCGCTTCACGTGGAGAACGCCATAAATTCGACCGCGGGACAGACTTTGACAAACGAGGAATTCTCGCCGAAGACGCGCAAAGGGGAATTTCGATAACGAATCGCTACTCCAGTTTCTGGAGACTCTCGTCTTGCTCGTAAGAGAACAGCGGCTGTTGCGACCGAAGACGAAGAAGGATGCGTTTAACCCGCGGGTCAACTGACGCAGCAGCGTCCTGTCCTTTTTCTTTTCCTTTTTTTCTTTTTCTTCGCTGTAACCAGATGAAAGGGATCCGGGCCACGGCTTATGAAAATTTCAGCCGCGAATTTATGCCTCTGATGGACCGAGCCTCGCGCGATAACTCGAAAGGGGTCGTTTCGCAGAGACCACACGCGGAACGTTTCGTTTTTCACGCGGAAACGCGTCGTTGCATAGATTCCTCGCGATTTATACACCTGACGCCACTTTTTTTCCCTCGATTCGCTTCTCGATATGTCGACATTCGACCGAGGTTTACTAGACGATTTCAACGCGATACGCGGAGCGTAAAAGAAAATTGTATGTCTATAATAACGCGTATCGGAGATGATAAACGCTAAGGAGAATTCCTTCTGGCGGATAATACGGCCGTGGTCCCGTAGCCAGGAATAGAGGAAAGGAGTAGAGAAAAATGAGCGGGTCGATGAAACCTCTGCGTAGAAGTAAGGAGTAAGCGGAAGTATCGGAGTGTGATACCGGAATGCTTGGACGGGACGAAGTTTCTCTCCGGTCTGCCACCCATGGACGGCAGAGCGGAATGAATATCCCTGTCATAACGAAAGTTTTATCACTGTCATCGGACATCGATTTCCCGCGTGACAGGGAACGCGTTAACGCGGAAGATTATATAAAGCGGCGCGCGGGCCGGCTGAAAAATTCTCGTCGGCGATTGTCCGGCGTTTTTCGCCGGCTCGATGGAATTCTTTCAGACACCGTTGGAGAAAGACGGGGAACGGGGACCGAGACAAAAAAGGGTAACGCAACGGAGGTACACGATCGCGTGAAAATGGCAAGAAGAAGCGTCGCGAGCGGCGCGCACGCGGATGATTAGTACGTTTCCGCGCGGAAAAGAAACAAGACCGCAAGAAATCACGACAGCAACAAAGCGCCAGCGCGAGGCCTGGAAGAAACGCGCGATACCAACGGCAGAAATGGTACTTAAAGGAGGCCTACAGTTAGGTAACATGTGGTAAAGCGACCATCTGTCTAGGAAGCAAGTGCCAACGGAATGGCTGCCAGAACAACGACATCCTCGATCCTTTTCTCTTCTCGGACGTCGCGAGCTGCCTCTCAGACGTACAACAAGCTAGAAAATTATGCGTAGTCGGTCGAAGGTTCAGGCGACTGTATACCTAATTATTTCCCCTCGGCTGCCGTCTCGTCGCGGTGCCGGAATGGCCGAGTGTCGTTGTCCGCGTCGACGTCAGCGTCGTCGTTGCTACCTTGCAATTGATTTTAAATCTCCCCTCTTTTCCGCGAGCGAGAGAACATTCCGCGCTAGAAAAATTTATCAAAATCCGCGAGTCGGTTGGTTATCGTCCCTAGCTGAATTCCTGCTTCGAACACCAACGAATAAAGCGGCTCGATATTTGCTTGTTNAATCTCCCCTCTTTTCCGCGAGCCGAGAGAACATTCCGCGCTAGAAAAATTTATCAAAATCCGCGAGTCGGTTGGTTATCGTCCCTAGCTGAATTCCTGCTTCGAACACCGACGAATAAAGCGGCTCGATATTTGCTTGTTATTTCGCCAGGACGACGCTTTTGTCTCCGAGTGTCTCATTGAAAACGCGCCACTTTGTCTCATCGTGTTCGCGTTTGTTGAATGGCGATCGGATAATAGCCAAGGACGCCGCGTACACCGTGCTGTACGGTGCGTTTAATTTACGACCGACTACCTGCCCGACTTCCAAATAACTCGGAAACCAGGCGACCAGGTGATCTACCTGTTGCGATAAAAAAAAAAGAATTGCCCGTTGAAAGAGGAACGCTGCTGAGCGTTGGTTCGGAGCTTCCTTTTATCAGCGGCGAATAACCGAAATATTTATGCAGGTCCAGTTAAATGGAACTCCCTGTACGAAAGAGGTAGGGCGCTATAAATCAGAGGAGATAGCGATCGGTCAGATGAAGCCGGAGATCGAGGATGGAACAACGAGACGACGCGACACTGGTACTCCATACGACACGAGCGTTCTCGTATTTCAGACGATCCGACCGGCCAGCGACAGCCGAGAGGCAGTAAAACGCGTTCGTCGTTTAATTACCCACGAATTTCCATCGGTTCCGGCCAAACGCTCGCGTCGGACGTTAACGATCACGCGTAACGATATTCCCGATACTTTATCGACTCGCGCCAAGCGTTTATGCCTAATCGTAAATTAGCCGGGCGACGATCGCCGATCGATTCGCGCGTGGCCAACGTAATCTCGGTTAATTAGCCGGGACAAGCGCCCATCACGCGAGAAAAGGCCCAGGGAATCACTCGAGCGTAATTATTAATAATTCGCGAGCACCTTATGGTTGCTTCTGCGATTCGCGATTGGCTACGAGTTCGCCTGGGAGCTGTTAATCGTGGGACAAGCTGGAAGATAAATTGAGTAACGGTTCGAGACAAGGAAGCCTTTTGATTTCGCCTTTCTCGATAACGAGTCCCCCCGCGTGGTATTTAATCGGAAAACTAAAGAAAATCGTGATTGATTTCGTCGTTCATTCCTTTTCCTTTCTTTCCTTTTTTTTCTTTTTTTCCTTTTCTGGGGAAAGGACTCGCGTCGCGAGGGAGTCTCGCGCGAGCGACGTCTGAATCTAGGCTTCTGGTCGTTTTCGAACTGGTTTCTCTTTTCTCGTCACTTTCCGGCTAACGAAGTGAAAATTGCAGCTGTTGCCGATTATTATTGAACGCGTGTTACCGAGTGCAAACAGAACGAATCGGTAAGATCGCGGCGTGCGAGAGGAGGAGAGCTCGGTCGACCATAATTTGCAAGGTTGCTGGCCCGAAGCAACTAGCGGGGATCACCGTAAGCGTGACGGGCGAACAGGTTGTCGAGAACCTTAACGATTATGAACCTTCCAAAAATAGGATTCCTATTCCCGTTTTCTCGGCCGCGTAGAAGATACGCGGAAATATTGGGTCAGACTCGTGTATTCTTCCTGACTGAGGAGGATTCTATTCGATATCTCGCTTTACATCTGAACGCTATCGGTAAAAGGTCTTCCCGAGGGTCAAGCAGTGGCAGCGTTACACCGTTAACGATGCGTTGCGTGCATGTTGTTCAGTACAGTGAAAACCGAATAGGACCCTCTTATGATCTGCAACAAGTGCTCCGATGAAAACGGTGCGCGTACAGCGACATTGGCGTGTACTTGCCCGATGTTTACGTACCGCGATAAAAGTTTGCAGGGACAGTACGTAGAATACGCTGGCTTTCAGAGTTATCGACTGTCTCGTGAACATGGTCGACAAGGTGAACATCTGCGCGATATTGGTCAAACGTTCGTGATGCCAGTCCGAGAGCCACTGGCTTTTGTCCAGCATCGAGCACTGAATCGATTCGTGAGAGAAAATTCCACCTCGTTAGAAAATTATGGATTAACGCGTGTCGTGATATTATCGTCTCTTTTCCTCTGGGTTCCTCGAGTCTTCGAGTTGTCCCTGACACAGTATGGGACGAAAAGCGTTAACACAGCACACAGGATTAACCCTTACCGAGTAGTGCAGTTCATTCCCTATCCAAGAGATGTACAGGAGCTGGGATAAGGCCGCGCTGAGGTAGATGCCGTACTTAATGATGTCCGAGTTTTGCCCTCCGACCTGTTTCGAACGGTGCAAATCGATCAGGATCTGACCGATACCCTCGAGTATCGTCCAGTCTTACCACGATGGCCTGAAACCCAGTCAGACAAATAATCGAAGTGCTGGAAAGCATCTGAACGAACATGCTCGAGCTGTAGATCCTATTATAATCCTTGGTCATGGCGACTAAACGCTGATGGAACTGAACGCACGTCTTGTAACGATGAAGGAACGTTTCGTTCCGTTTCTTCCCGTCGTGCTTCTTATCGTTCCACGGATCTTGCTGGCCGTTAATCATCTGCAAAGACCGATCGACCTGCATATCGATATTCGCGAAACTCGAAATAGAGATCTGCGTCGCCTTACGTCTTCGCGGCTCTCGCTGCCGCAGTTCTCGAAGTTTATATTCAGCGCGTCGAAGAGGACGGTAAACAAGCTGCATATAGCGATGGTAAAACTGTCCATGGAAACGATTCCCAGTAAACCGCCGCAAACCGCGCACGTTTCCACGACGAAGCTGATCTCGTGCCAGGGCGACGTCGTGGTGTTGAAAGGGTACTTGGCCCTGATAGGCAGACCATCCTCCATTGGCGTGAAAAACAACAAAGCGAATGCTAGAAAAAATCCTAACGCCATAAACCCATAGAAGATAACCTTGTTGCGCATCTGGTACTTGGCGATGATGTCCCTCACGCGTTCGACGTCTAGAAGGAAGATCGCACGATTAATTAGCCGGACAACAGGCGGACGTTTCGCAGCTTCAGCTAGCTAGTCCGAGAGAGAGAGAGAGAGGACGCCGGTGTATCGGAGCGAACCAGGGTCTAGTTGAAGTTTTGCATATTACAAAAGGGTGCGTGTGCAGAGCTTGACAACGCGAAATCTGCCGAGTAATTCTGCATAAGTTCCCGAGGCGGAGGAGCCTCGAGGGAGAGAGATACCGCGGTGAAAAAGGCCAGCAGAAAGGGCCGTGGAAAAATGACCAAGTGGAAGTGAATTAATGAAGTCAACGGACGTCATTCGCTGCGTCACTTCGCCTTCGAGCTACGTCTCTCCCGGTGTGTGCTTCTGTTTTTTATTTCAAAGGCGTGTCGTTCGCGCGAGGATCCATTCGCATCGACACGATCGACTCGCCTGATAAAGCGTGAAACGCGTTCTGCCGTCTCACGAAATACAGATGCTACTTGGCCAAATCTCGCTTAATCCACACCGTATTATCCCGTATCGGCCTCGTATCGTATCGTATCGGTATTCAAAGTTCCCCGTTTACGTTTTACGTCACGTTCCTCGCGGCTCCGTTCGATCTTCGCGGGAAACGTCTACTCACCGGAATACTCGCAGAGGTCGTCGCCGCACTTCAACGCTTCGTTCAGCAGCTTCGATATCCTTTTCCAGTTAATTTGGTAGTTCATCGACTTGAAGATCACCACGACGATTCCGGAGAAGCTGCACCCGTCGTTCGTGGTGATCGACAGGTTATCCATGTTGATGCAAATGTCGGCGAACAGGGTCACCGCGAAGATGCACATTGACGTCAGGATCCATACTTTGAACACTAGGTAGCCTTTCTTCAGGATCGATGGGCATCTCGGGTTCACTTGCCCGAGACCGCTGTACCTGCGCGAACACAGAGAATTAGCCTTGATATATCGCAATATACGGCAATTTTCATTGGGAAACCACGCGGAAAAGGCCGGGGATTAAGGAGCGAGAGAAGGGAAAGAAACGAAATTGGTCGGAAGGATAATACACGATGAAACACGTAATTGATTGCGGGCAATTGTCGAGTATCAATCAAACGAGACAACAACGGGGGCCGCACAATATTCGAATTAGCATTCGTGCAAACTTAATTACGAAATATTGTACACAGCCTGGCAGTTAGGAGCGAGCAGTAGTTACATAAAGTAACGAGTCAGGCAACCTTGTTGTTGCCATATGATACATAGCGCGAACGAGTCATTACGTCTGGATCTTTGACCCGATAGTCGCGCGCACATTTGGTCATTGAGAAGGATAATTTACGTTAACAGTTGCGTTGACCGTGCTTGCGTGTGAACGAAGGATAGAGTACTTTGGTCATTAAGGAAATAGCATAGATAGATGATGAGAATAGAAAAAAACCGAGCTTTTTAACCAACATAAAGGACGCTGCGAGGAGTCAGAAAAGACGATATTAATCTTACGAATTGAGAGTGAAGAAAGAGAGACGGAGGAGAAGCAGAGAAAAGAGTCGTTAGAGTCGCTTAGGATTTTTAATTCTCGCGTGATTTCGTCGAAACTACCGATCCTCGCCATTGACACTTGTTCAAAACATTCCGCGTTATCGGTAATCCCGCTATCATCCGCGATAATTATACGCCGGTTAAGAAATTGCGTACAGATGCACCGAGAACGATTCTCACTTCAAGCAACTAATTTGAACGTTCACTAATTCCCGAAATGATCTCATCCACTCGTGGCCAGACGTTTGAGCCATCGGCAATCCGTTTCCCTGGGAGCAGAGAAAAGGAAAAGTTTTCGCCCAGGGATGAAATGACCGAGCCGCCCGTGTCTGTACGATTCGCGTCTATGTGCTTTAACCGCGACGTGTTATCACGAGTCATTTTCATTCGATCTGACACGGTGCCTGTTGAGAAAATTGCGGCCCCCTTTTCGGAATTATAGACTCGATCGTGGTACACCTGCTGGGTCCCCGAGTCACTTCCGCGAATGTCGATAAAGGTGACAGTAATTGCATACCGACAGATAGGCGAAGGCACGTTTTACTACGTATTTACGCGGAGAATAGCGACGGTGGAGGGCAAAGTGTCGCGGAACAACGATCGCGTATCGCAGGCCGAAACAATCGCTATCGCGATAGTCGAACGAATGCCTGTATCAATAATGCGGAGCAAAACCGATGCTCTCGACTATTCTCGGTTTTCCAGAAGCAGCCAACTGCCGTGCAGATAAGATTACGCGATTGCCGAGATGCCTGTCTCTAATCTATCTCCGATCGGCGATTATAAATTCATCGATAAAACGAGTGCAATAAGAGAGGTAATTTATTCATTTTAATTAATATAAAGTGGATAAAGAAATTCTGATATCGGGAATCGAACCGGTACTCCTTTCGAGTAGGTTCTTTAGGAGACGTTTTATGGATCGTTGATAAAAGAAATAATTATTTCGCTTCGCTGGCGATTTGCACGATAACAGATGGCGAATTAACACGTTGCTTTTTCGCTTTTGCGGAATAAAAAAATAAAATGTCCGTCTGGAGATTTGAGCCTGGGTTACTCGCGTTATCTGGGTCGAGAGGCTTCCGAAAGTATTTTTACGAGAAATTAATGCACGGAAGAGGTATTTTTACGGTTAAATGTTTGCCGAATGTTGCAAAAAAGTTTGTCAGGAGTGGGATTCGAACCCACGCCCCCAGAGAGGACCAGAACGCACATTATTTCAGTTTTGAACTGAAAAGGGGATAACCTTGAGTCTGGCGCCTTAGACCGCTCGGCCATCCTGACACTTGATGGCGACCTTCTATAAAATTCAAAACTTCCTTCCCCTCCGATTCTTACTCTAACCACTTTCTGATAAACACTTCTATATTTGTCAACAAACACGCGTGATAAAGAAAATAAAACGATATTCATTCTTAAACGTTTACATATTAATATATCCGGTACAGTGAAATATATTATTTCAAATTACTGCTCCTACTTATTAACGTACACTTGGAAAATATTAATTTTTTACGCTAAAGGTTACGATTTTATGAAAAAATGTTAAAAAATAAATCCATTTTACTGTAAATAATGAATAAAAAAAATCTCACGATCAGCACGTAATATTTTTTTAGTAACACGGTTTCGAACCAAGGACCACACTCGTATGAAACGAACGTGATAATCATTACACTAATAGATATATATTTTCGAGATTGTTATAATTGCTTTAAACAGTAGTGTTAACAATTTTACGAAAGATTTAATTTTTTATTTATTCTTTAAATAAATCTTTGCGATACGTAACAAGAGAAAAAAATTAAAATAAAATAAATGGATCAAGTTACATATTTCACTGCATTTCTCAACTTGTCAGTGTAAGCAATACCGCGTTTGATTTATTCTAGTTCTACCTGGTCTATTTTATAGGATGTTACGGATAGTTACCTCGGCACGCTGTGAATTCAAGAATTCTTTCTCAGGCAATAAACTTTCTTTACTTTTTTCCCTTTCGTTATTTTTCTTTTCATTTATTTAGGTATCGTATTTTCTGAATTCACGCCGTGCACGTTGATCGTGGAATAAATAACACATTTCGCTTTTAATAATCGATTATTTATTTATCGTGTTTACTTTGCGAGAATGTAAAGGATATTAATCCTTTCGGCCCTTGCAAATTGCCTTCCCGTATACATATGGAAATCGGACGCTTTTAGGATAAATTAAAAACAAATAACTCGCTGATACTCTATCGAGGACCCAAAGGGTTAAATATCAATGGAGCATTTAATATTTATTATCAATGTATTTACAAAATTGCAATAAATAATATGTTGGAATTCAATGAGTATAATCTTGTACAAATTATATAATATCATGGTTACGCTATCAAGTGCAGGGATGCATCTAACGATTTTGTGTACAATGACGTACCGTGGAATATTTATACTACGTTTAATATAATAGGTATCGAAATGATTGTTAATAATTCGGTTTTATTTCTCAAACATAAATACACCGTTTGTATTTACCGCTTCTAAATGCAATACTTATCTTCTTATTCTGAGATCTGGGAAACATGCAAATACTATTTTGATTCAGATTCAATATCCTTGAATTCGACGAGTACACCATGAATCGAATTTATCTTACGGTTATATAACGAATATCGATTGATAGTTGGATCGGTTGGATAAGAAGAGGATAAATAATCGGGCAGAAAAACTGTACACGTATCCGCGTAACTTATTTCAATGAAATTGATAAAAATTTGAAAAAAATGAGTTCGCGACGCGAAACACGAATGTCTGGTTGTTTTTTAAATGATAAAAAATGCAAACTAGAGAAACAATAGTGAGCGCTCGCGCGTTGTATTAAATTAATAACGTAATATCTAGACACTGTACAAAAGATAAAAAAAAGAGAGGGTAAAAAATAAATGCTAATCGTGGCGGAACATAGAAAAAAACTGTAACTCGGAGAAGTTCATTTCTTGTTTTTATCGCAATCGGTGGTCTTTTGAATTATTAATTTATTCCGCTGTCTAGTTACTTTGGTTGTTGGTCGACTACTCGGTGCAATTTGCTTTATTCCTTGCTGCGATATCCTCGCTGGACTAGTTGTACGTGGGTGTGTCGGGCCCTTCAAAAGGGCCTCGACATCCGCCAATCGTTTCCTCAATGTTTTATTCTCGCGTTTGTATTTCGCAAGCTCGGAATCCTTGTCCAGCCTTTCGTGACCGGAACTGCTTGTCTCCTCTGCAAAGTGTCTGAACATGAGGTGTAATTTCTCCTCGTGCTCACTTTGCATCAGAACTATTCGTCTCTCAGCTTCTAATTTCGTCTGCTTCAGGGCATTCGTCAACGTTTGTATCTGCCATTCCTGCGTTTCTATATGACTCTCCAGCTCAGCCGTTTGAACTTCCAAATTCTTTGAACTTTCCTTCAAATCGATTACTTTCAGGAAATACTTATAAAACAAAGTTCTCATTTCACCGTCCGAGAGTTTCGCCAATCTCTCCATCAGCATTCTTTCCCCCTTCTCGCGCTGCGACTGATTCTCGTCGAATCCCTTTCGTCCGCAAATCATCTCGTTCTTGTGTTCGATCATCGCGTCAATCGCCTCGATAGTTTCCCCGCATTCCAACAATTTCCGTTCCTCCACGGTGGACAGAGTCTTTTCTTTCTGAAACTTCTCATCCAAATCGCACTTCTCATCGACCAGACAATCCCGGGTGCGTCGCAAATTTCGAATTTCATGTCGCAATGCCTCTTTCTCATCTATGTCGGCAGTCCTCTCCAAATCCATCGACTTTTCCTTCAAAACGTGATCGAGATGCGATATTCTCGCGCTAACGTCCAGCAGATTTTTCTTCTTGTCGGAATAGTCAATTTTCGTTTTACTGTTATTTTTCTCGTCCTCGCTTTCCGATTGCATCTCCTTCAGCTTGGAAGCTGTTAAGTTATACTTCTCCTCGAGATCGCGAATCTTCTTCTGATCCTCCGCTAATTCCTCCTCTAATTGTTTTTTACGCTCCTCCTCCTTTTTCAATTGCTTCTTCAATTTTTCCATTTGCTTTTTAGAAGTGTTTAAAGAACTTTCTAGTTCTAAGACCTTTTTAGCAGAATCACCTGCAATCTGTTTTATCATTTCAATGTCCATCAATCTCTTCTCATAATGGATGGCCATGTTTTTGTATAATTCAATCTCCTTTTTGTGCGCAGACTTTTCCTCTGTGTCTTTATAGATAGAAGCATTCTCTGCTTGGGCCAGTTGACTTCTTGTGTTGTAATATTCTTCCTCTAATTTACTCCATTTACGTTGAAATTTCTGCTTTGCGCTGGCGCGTGCGTCTGAATTTTTTATCATGTCTGCTATGAACTTTTCTTTGATTTTAATAGTCGTTTGTAGTTCCTCTATACGTTTATGAGCCCCATCTAAATCTGATTGAATTTTCTTTACTTGAGTTTGCTTTGCCTCATTATTCAACGCCAAAGTTTTCAATTCTTTTATAGGCTCTGGCATTTCTGTTGTTTTCAAAGCATCGATTAATAAGTCTGGTGAATTGTCATTGTGTATTGCTAGATTTTCATTAATAATTGTCTCAGGTTCACGATTGTCTAACATTCTTATACTAGTAAATGCCGATGTCTTATTATCTAACATTTGATTTTGGTTAGGTTTAAGACTATCATTAAAGGCTAATACTTCGTTACACATTTCAGAACCAGGAAGCATGGAGTTCCTCCTGGAATTTGGATTTCTAAGCGGAATAGGTCTAGCTGCAAGAACATAATTGTTATTAGTATTTATAGATCTTGTTATAGCTGGAATGATCTCTATATTTGTTTCTCTGAATTCGTCTCTTTTAGAATCAACTATTCTATCCGTCTCTATTTTAAGTTTATTCATACATTCGTCCAATTTTTCTAGGAAATCTGGATTTTCTGAACTAATATCGCTATGATCTTCTTCCTCTTCCTCTTCCTCTTCTTCGTCGTCATCGTTAGTTTCAGATAGTTCACTCTCTGAAGTAGACGAACAATTTAAATTGATCTTTCTTTCCATTTGATGCACAGATTCGTCTGTCTTTTCATCGGTTTCGGTTACTTCTTCTATTCTTTCTAATGACCTTCTTGCATTTTCCGTATAACCTTGCAAGCTACCTGAATCGTCATTAGCAATACACTCTTCGTATTCCTGTTTCATACAGAGCCACTGTTCGATCTGATCTTGCTCTGTATGAGGTAAAATATTGCTTGTCATAAGCTTAGTAAAAAGACCCTCTGCATTTGAGACTAGTTTGGACCATTGGGCTGCTGCAAATTCTAATCTAAATATATCAGCGCTAGAACTACGTTCTCCTGATGTAGCAGAAGTCATTGTATCATGCGTTTCATCTCCCGTCTGTTCGCTTTCTTCTTCCGTAATATGCTGTTGCTCATGATTATTATGCGGATAGGATGGTACAACAGTCATGTATGGTGTATAACAATGATGATTGTCCAACATCGCTTGATGATGGATCCAAGGTGTATAATGCATCATCTTGGAAATTTTATGTCGTATAATTTAACATAATAAATAAAGTTTTATTCTTTTAAGTAAATAGATATTTTATGATTTTCTATTACCATCCCATTTTCTTTTAAAATACTATCACTCTTTTATCGTTTGAAACATTTTAAATTCCAAACTTGCTTCCATCCTTTCTAACCTATTTGGAACTTTTTGTGTCCCAAAATTATGATTTAAGTTTTCACTATTACTGCTACATCTTTTTACATTACAAGCAGTGTATGAAATTTGGGTACATTCAAACACATCTGACAGGATGTTTTATGAAGTTCTGTGTTCAATAACTAACAGAAATATCTAGCAGAAACTGTTGCCAACTTATGATTAATAGGCAAAGAAGCACATTTTGAATATTATAGGTATAGTCTATATATTCCATTATATATTGCTCGTCATATTTCATTGTTATATTGCAACATAATATAGTAAATGTAACATAGAAATTATATAAAAGTAAAACCACCGCGATAAATAAATAGGATGTTGTAAAAATAATTTCGTAAAATAGGTCATAGAGTAAATTCTTGAAAATTATTTTATCAACGGTGTACTGAAGGAGAAGAAACTTTACGATATAAATTTTCAAATTATAGATAATTTACATAAATATTAATAACAGTAACATTATTAAACATATAAAATTGCTACGAATTTTTTTTAATAATAGTTCATTGGTAACCCTGTCAATAGAATTCAATTGTATCCACCTTAAGATATTCGAATATTCGAATACAATTGTATTAGATAAATCAATATATTTACTCACGAAAATACTAGCGTTCTTATTCAGATCTACATTTACTTCGGACACTTTTTCTTCGATAAACATATTGCACTTTTATTTGAAAGTTATATTATACGTATCACTATCAAACGCGGCAAAAGTTAGTACTACACGACTCACAAAGGAGATTTAAATAATTTTCGAATAACACTAATTTTACCGATATATTTGTAATAATCGTTTATTAAATTTTCTTAACATATAAAACTAATAATAGTTTGAAACGGCTATATTTTAGCGAGGATCATGTATTTATAGAACTATTTCAAAATTCTCGCGCCATTTTCTCCAGTTTCGTTCCTAAAACGATACGAGCACGTTGATTGGTCGTTGGCAAATATTGCAACAGAGGCTTGTCAGTCGTTTTAGCTGTGGTAATGCGACAGTTTGTAGTTGGTGTTGTGTATTTTTTCACGTTTCTCTTATAAATACGCGTAAAAATAATTCCGTATTATGTTACGAAATACTTAAATATCGAATATTATGTTACGTGCAACGTTGCTTCCACGGTACATGCAACTTGTTAGTATTTTGGAGCGTTCAACTATAACCTCTTCATAAGCGAAGACGTAAGTAATTCCAGAATCCTGAAATTGTTATTTTGGTAAGAACGTTGTTCTGTTAAATTTGTTTACTTATCTCTATGAAAAAGCTGTTCCTTACCGATCGCGTTATCGTAATTAGAATTTACCACAATCTCGATTAAAGTAACTCTCTCGCAATCGTGAGGCGAGTTACATCGATGCGTCAAATTTGACATGCGTCTACCTAATGCATCGCAATGGAAAAATCAATATCTAATTCTTGCTTGTTCTATTTTACGTTTTATAATTAGACTAGGAAAGTTATATTATTCAGATGTGAGTTATTTTACCAAAAATATAAACAAATTTCGAAATAAATTACGCATTCGTACATTTCTACGTATAAAATTGTTATCTTATATCTTATCTATCGATAATTTTCGAATGTATATGGGTACAATAAAAATTATATGTCACGATCACTACAGAGTGATTCCAAACCTCTGAATCGGCGAAAAGCTGTTTAAAAAATTGCCTCAAAATCCTCCTTCATCGGATTTTTTGTTTTTTTAGGGCTATCAAGATCAAATTTTTTTTTCTCGATCGTATCGCGTTTCACTCATCGAGGGAATAAAAACTGTCAGAGGAATCACAGACCTGATGTAAACGATCTTAATGTTTCGTTTAATCGTCGCAGAGATTTCAGCGATTTTTCAGAGATTGTTCGCCGATTCAGCATGCTATAAGAATTATTTATTGCACTGTCATACGATTTGTTCCTACTCGACGTGGAATACCACGTACATCCATTAACGGATAATCACCGACAAGAGCGATAATTAGTGTGTCGGCAAAGCGGAGTATTGGGACGAGGTGAAAAGGGTTCAAAGTGCGATTAACTGCTCTGTTAATTCCGAAATCGCCGATCTTTATTTTAATCTCCTATGTTACCCGTTGCCTCTTTCCACCAAAGAATTCCGATGACTAACATTTGTAAACTCGTATCGAGTCATATTGAGCCATATTGAGTCATAATTCTAGCGTATAATTATCACGTGCTTGTACCTGGAAAGATTTCTAAACGTTATACGTAATAGTTACCGACTGTTGCGGCGTGTTTATAGGAACAGTAAATAAACGACGGCCTTAAGGTTACGCACACGTTTTCACGAACGTGCATGTACAGATAGAATTGAACGCGTGTTTGGCAATAGTTTTTCGCGAGTATCTCAGACATTGAAGCCGAGAGGGGGCAACGTGTATTAAGAGAAGCTGTTCAGAACGTTAATTTCCACAACCGTACGAAAGCCGTCGAAACTGTAATTAACTAATTCGTTTGCATTCGTTCTAAATTAGCATTTAGCGGCATTATTCGTACGATATTTGCCTAATGTAATTCAGTGTTAGAGCAAGGCCACGAGGTAACTGGCGGAACAAATAACACGGATATATACCGGGTTCTAAATTTCGTAGGCACGGCTTTACGAAACGAGCATACTTCTCACTGTCTCTGTTACTTAATATCCGTTCAACTTTCTATTCGCACACTTTCGCGCTCATCTGTCTGTACACCGTCAATGTTCAAACGCGATCGAGCCCACGGTGTTTTACTCGACTTAATTCGAGTCGCGAATTAGAACCAGTTTAGTATCCGATTGAATTGTACACATATTTCAAATAAATCGTTTCTTTCCCTGTCAAGCGTCTAATAGTTTATTTAAATTTTGTTTTAGCTGGAATGGCGAAAAATTTGGGGCTGCCCGGCGGAAGTATGGGGTTGGCCGCTGCGAACATTCAACCCTCGGCTCCTCCAGCTCTGGAACCACCTCCATCCTACGAGGAAGTTGTTACGTCTACGTCTACGTCTACGCCAGGGCCAGCTCGTATGTCTCGTTTCTTTCTAGTAAATCCGTGGAAATATTCGACAGATCGATCGAATGAATAAATCCGGTGAAATTTCAGATAGTCCGTCACCGGCCCAGACGTCGACGGTGCCATATCCAACGAATTATTCAGGGCCCAGCGAGCCTCCGCCGCTGTCGCAGACACATAATGCAAATGCAAATACAAACACAGTGCCTCCGCAGGAATTCCGAGTCGTCTATTATCGGCCAGTGATTTATTCCCTGAGCTCTAGTTCAATAAAAACTGTCTGTCCGACGTGTCATGCCAACATTAAAACTACCACGATATCCGATCGTCAGCCATGCGCTCATCTCTGCTGTATCATCCTCTGTTTATTCGGGTGAGTGCGTCTCAACCTAAGCCTAATATTCGCTTTATTGCTTGTGCTATGAAAATTAACGCTTACTCAGCTTTGTTTCTCGTTTATCGTATGTAATTAAAATGTCACTGAGACGAGTACGTCTTACGTTACGAACGTTTGCAATCTTTGTATATCTTCATTTCTCGCGATCGATCTGTCTGGATGCGTATTTTATTTGTTTTGCTCTTTGTTTTACTCTACACAGCCTTGGTTTTTGTTCTCTGTTTTCTGTCTCGCGGTTTTTCAGCAATTGGTGACAGCGGGTTCACGGAAGTGATGCACAGGTTTTCGATTAGATTCAGTTTCGAAACACGATTCAAGCAGTTCTTTGTTCCTATCGTTAGCAGCATGCGGCTTTCACGTGAGCTTTTAGGTTGTTTAATTTCGGAACGAGGTGCTTTCCGTTTTGGTACACGTGATTTTTCCGCTCGATCGTAACGAATCGATTTTTACCGATGCTCTTTCAAATTTTAGATGTTGCTGTTGCTCGTGTCTGCCGTATTGCATGGGCACTTTCATGAGTGTTCATCACTTTTGTCCAAATTGTAAAAGGTATATCGGTACGTGGAAAGGCTAAGCCAGGCCGGAGTCACGTACACTTGTATATTGTTACGCGGTCCTTTATGTAATCAGATACGGTGTAACGTTATGGGAAGTAGCCAACGTTTCCCTGCTTATCGCGTATTATGTCAAGAGAAAGAGTTCTCTGACAAGATTGTCATAGGTCGTATTACAAAATACTATACATGTGAGACGCTTATTCCTTGCGAGATGAGACACGAATGCAACCTGTAATGTGTGATAGTTTCGACGATTGTAGAATCCACGTTGATTTATAAGTGTGACGACGTGACTGAGTGTGTACGTGTGAAATTTATAGATAGTGCGTGACTAATATCGCGAGGATATTTTAGCGTGTTAAACCTGTGAGCAGAAAGAGAAAATGAAATTCGCCTGGAACGCAGAAGAAACGAGAAACAGCGTTTCCGCTCCTTTGCTTCTTTTCCACCCGGTTAAAAGTACTCGGATTAACGGGTCGTTCTTTCGTTTCTTCCGATATGCTTCGTTAGTTGATAAGAAAGAAAGAGGCGACGAGTCGAGAGTGGGCTAGGACGAAGGTTATTCGCGTATTTTTATTTTTATATTTTACTGGTGCTTCCGGGACTCCGAGTGAAACGTATTCCTGCATATTATATATATATTGATATATGTAAACTAACGTATAAAAAGTGATATTTTCGTGCAGATAGCGAAAGGATTTGCATATTATTAAACGAGAAGCATCCGAATGAAATTAGCAAAGAGAGAAATTCGATTTATTTCTGTTCGCCGTGATCGAATAGTATACTCTGTTCAAGTAATTCATATCGGATATCAATTAATTAATAACTTCCAGAGTAAGACTGTAGCGTAAGTGGGAAGTTCCGAATAAAGGGAATAATTTTTTTGATACCTTCGAACTTTCATTGATATTCCAGAAAGACAATATTTACTACTCGCAACGCTGTATTGTTCTGTAATATATATATACGATACAACTCGATTCGACATGTCTGTACATTCCGATTGCCAAAGCAAGAGGAACGGGAAATCACATGAAAATCACGAATGTGGTACTGTGTGTCACCTGATTTTTCCCGCAACGAGGCAATCGATGATGCGATTACTATCGACACACAGAACATGTCAAAGCTTCGACGAGAATATTCCAAGTGATTGCAAGAGGTGTGCCGTTTGATGTTTGTCATATTTAGGGTTGTCACTCCATTTCTATGATTCTATTCGTATACACCGTACTCTTTCTTTTTTCTCACATCGTATATCCATGTCTCGTTAGCCGATTACGACGATATTCGTAACCTGGGAATCGTATTGCAGATAACGTCGACGTTAATTTATTTTACGCGTGATTTACACGACCAATTTTCCAGCGTTTTAATATATACATGTATTTTAATGTACGATATTTTTCTTGTACGTGTTTGACATAAATAAATTATACTTTGGTTTTGAAGTGTATATAAGTCAGTATTAAGTCAGGATGCGATTTGATTGTAAGCATAAAGTTATAGCGGTCAGACACATAGTCACGAATAAACGGTAAAATGCTTTATAGTTGTCGTTTATTTCATTTTTATGCGCATACAAGATATCGAACGAGTTCGAGTATATATATATTTCGTTTTCTTTCTTTTTTAATGAAAAAGGTCGATTTATATTTTAGTAGTGGAAAAAATTATGTATACTACATAACAATTCTTTTTATCGCTCTTCGGTAAGATATCGATTCGAGCATGAAATCCTTTCTATACACGATTAGACTTTGATGGGCAATTAATATTTCGTTTCGTACGTTCTACATAATCGACGTTACAAAATTTCTACAAGTAATACTGCAGTGTCTTCTTAGCGGTAATGCTAATTACGTTTATTGTTGTTCAAGAATACTTATTCTTCGTGTGCACGTGCTATACCGTCGAGAGTAAATCAAACGTACTTTTAGAGATTTCAGAGATGCTAGTAAAAATTGTATATCCTATAATGAAATGGATGGAGAAGCCAAGGGTGTCGTGATTCGTCCGAACAAACGCGATCGTCGCTCCGTAACGAGAAGAGATTCAGAAACGAGAGGCGTTTTTATCGTAAGAAATAGAAGAAATCAGCACCACCCCAGCTTCTTCGAGTGACTAATAAAAGTCTCTAAGAGTTCTACTCGAGGGTATCCCCGAAATCACCGTAAGGAAGAAATTGTTGTTGAGCCACGGAAGAGTACTGCATGTCGATTGGTTTGGTGTTGTCATAAAGAGCTGGAGCTTCGCAGAGAATGACGATGGTGCCAACGAACGAGGATATCGTGAAGATCCAGAGGAAAAGCCTATCGAGAACCATCGCTACGAAACCCCAGTCTTGATCTTCCTGTTCCAGGATCAACGCAAATTATTGATTACGATTCAAAATTATCCCTCCACCCTTACAAATCGTACGTACCGCATTGAACTCGTCTTGCCGTTGTATATGATGCTGAATGAACATCACGTTATGCAGTGCTTTCTCCAGCTCGAAAGGGTACTTTTTCCTGGGAGTTACATCGCTCAAGGATTCATCCAGTCCGGACATCACTGTTGGAAGTCCATTGTACCCACCAATTCCTGCTAAAAATCTGTTATGCGCAGTCGTGTGTAGCCCGTTGCACCCTGAAAGAAATTATCTCCTCGAATCAACTTTCTTCCTCTCTCTCGACGCGATAGAAGATCTTCTATACCCACCACCGATCCGTTGATGACGAGCAGAGTCCGGAGAAGAGACTATCGAAGAGGATTGCACCGCAGCCGCGAGTGCAGCGTTGAATTTGCTCTTCTTACCGGATCTTCTTCTCCCGTATATCTTATGCGCAGCGAGATCGTTGAGCAGATCGTCGGGTACCCTCATTAAAAGCAGTTTCGGTAATTTTCGTATGAAAATCTTCCTGACCCAAGGCGCCATCTTGTGGGTGCTCGGTTTGCGGTAGTGAACGTTCAGTATGATAATCGTCATGACCACCGAGACACCCACTAGAATCATTGTGAAAAGCAAGTACTTGCCCAGCAACGGCAGCGCTAACGACGTGGATGGTATAATCTCCGATATTAGCAGGAAAAACATCGTCTGCGAGAGTAGAATGTTAATGCAGAGGGCGATCTTCTCGCCGGAGTCGGCGGGCAGGTAGAACGCGAGCACCGACAGGTAAGAAATGCTGACGCAGGGCACGATCAGGTTCACCGTGTAGAACAACGTCTTGCGACGCAGCGTGATGTTGAAGAAGATGTCGGGATAGGGCTCGTCGCAGCAGGGGTAGTATTTCCTGTGCCTTTCCGCCGGAACACCTAAGATGTCCCATTCGACGCTGGGGTAGTACTCGCGGAGATCTATCCCGACTTCCACTTTGTCTCCCTTGTTTTGATTAATATGCTTCAAGTCGATCTATACGCGTGACCCAAAGAATCGCCAAGGTTATTTAGTCGTAATTGCACACGTGGCCGAAGTTTACCTGGATTCCGTCGTAAGTCCACGAACCGAACTTCATGAAGCAGGTTTGTTGATCGAACGGAAAGTATCGGACGTCTATCTCGCAGGAGGATTTGAAGATCGCCGGAGGTGTCCAAAGGACCTTTCCGGTGTGGTTCAGGATGGCTTTGGTCATCGTTGTTACTCCGTATTCTCCGTCCGCGCTGAAAATGTGGATATATTTAATCGCGTAGCGACGAGGATCGGTAATGGTGGAAAGTTTGACAATCATCTTACGTACTTGTTGTAAAGTATAATATCGGGAAGCCATATGTGCTCGCTGGGTACGTATAGTTCGGTAACACCTCCGTATTCAGCTGGGTCCCATTGGAATTTGTGATCCTGCCATTCCTGGAGAAAATTTCGTCTTTATTAAACAACGTACACTCGGCGTAGCGTTGTTCGAATTGTTCGAGACTTACGTGTTCCAGCCAAACGTTCGTCGTGAGAATTTGATCCTTTAAATTCTGTAAATTTTCGACACAACGGCGTTACTCTTAAGCTTACATCCGATCGATGTCTCGCGGTGTTTAAATCATAGGTGTTTAATTATGTAAAATAATCACGTACGAGATCTATGAGCTGCGACAGACGAAGTCCTAGTTTCACGACCACGGTGTCGTTGTTATTCGAGACAGGCCGAATCAGTCGATTGTAATTGGACAGCAGATCATCGTATAGTCTCTTTGCATCGGGATTGCTGTAGCATATCGTTGCCGAGAGGATCAGAATGATCGCCTGCGGTATCATTTTGAGCGAACGGTGTGTGTGGCTAGTTTCCCTGATCGAGTCCAATTGGCATCCTGTTTGTTACACGAGACAGTCATAATTTGAGAATTAATCGAACTGCGTGGCCGACTAGCTGCGAGCTTGAATTCACGATCGGCTAATAGTGCAAATTTAATTCATTCTCCTATCGCACAGCCCCCGTATTAATAGTTTAACCGTGCTTTGCTATTTTACTATTACTCGCAGAATACCGAACCTGTTGCGCTAATTGACGCTGGTTTGCATACATTTTTTATGAAAGCCAGCCACGATTAATAAGCTAATTTATTAAACATCGAATATTGCTATTATCGAGTGCAAACGTTTCACCGAGTCAACGGTCCAGAGTGAAGCGTCAACCGCGCTTTGTAATATTTACCATCGCGCTGCCTTCGCCGTAGATCATCGCGTCGTTAATTTCCTTTCAAAATAATACGTACCATCAATCGAATAAAGCTCGTGCTTAAACTAACGCGACAAATTTCGCCACTTCCTCCTTCTCCAAAAAAGAAAGAAAGAAAGAAAAAAGAAAGAAAAAACTCGCCGTCAAGCGGGAAAATGGTAGTAGAAATCAAAGTATATCTGGGAATTGCTCGAAACTTCGACGTAAAACGTCTCGAAAGTGGTATTAAATTTAATCTAACCGTACACGTTCCATCCGATTCGTGGATGGAAAAGGGAAAAGAGGAAAAGCGCAGACAAAAGATTGATGGATCGTCGAGATCGATCCTCCAGCGATGTTTACGAGAAAGTTGAGTGAAAAGTTACGTACTTGGGTTTCCCGTTCGCTTCTCAGTCTCCTCGGGCACTTTTCCTAAGACAGCGTATCTCGTGTTCTTTGACGAATCTCATAATCTAAGCGCGATCGGTTGGAGTATCGGCGACGGAGGCGATGGCCGGCGATTGGGAACGCGAGGAGGAACCAAATCGCGTTACTGACGCGTCCCGTTCCGTTCAAGGAACGCGGCACGAGCGCAGAACAGAAATGACATTCCGTACAGCCAATGGACCACTGGATGATGTTACGCGCATCTCGGATTTTCCAGGATCAATACACCATTGCGCATGCACCAGCGTGGCCGAGGGTGCCTGCGCGCTTCCGCCGGCACTTCATGGCGCAGGGTCTGTTCGTTGCACTCGAGGGTAGAAAAAGAGGCGCACGATCACCTTCTCCACCATCTCTCCGCCTCCTCGCTGCTCCTACGCCCTTCCTTCTCCCTTCCTACTCCCTTCCTTCTCTCCGTCGCCGATTTTTCCAACTCTCTCTCTCTCTCTCTTTCCTCTCCACCCCTGTCGCCGCTCGTCCCACCCTCGCCGGGTCAATCGGTAAATAATCTCTAGGCGGAATCGATGCGATCGATCTTCCGCGTGGAGCCGATCCCGAGAACACGAGGAAGGCGGTTTGCTCGATCGAAATATGTAAACCGGTCCGTACTATCAAAGCGATACTTTAGCTCTCGGAAGTCTGTTAGCGGACTGAACGACGGAATGGGATTTACCCCGTATACTCGCCCCTGTTGGTCGGCCAAAGAACGTCCCTTCGCGATTTTTCTCGTTTACTTAACGAGGGTAGACGAAGAGCAAGACAGAAAAGAGAGAGAGAGAGAGGGTGGTAGAATGGGATTTGGAATTGGGGCAGATTGATAGTGTAAATGTTTGCGACAGCAATTGTATTCTTTATTGATCGATATTTTTTAAATTGGATTTATCGCATGGGAAAATTCGATATCCGTAATCGGGGAATAACTCGGTTTAACGTGATTTCCAGTATCGCGCGGGGGACGAGAGTGAAATTTAATTTCGCAATTTCATCCCCATAGTTATTTGTTTTTCTGCCACGGTTCTTCTTTAATGCCCGCGCGTATGGCGATAAATGGGATTATTTTTCCGGGTTTCGGTGTTGCGAAGCACTAGCAAGCACGTTAGGCAACCGCTTTCCAGTTGCACAGACGGGGTAACTGCCCTCTTCTCTTCGTGCGGATGCACGCGCATACCGATGCGGTTTATAGTTCGACCTCGAGTGTTTCTTTAATATCGACATGTCCCCGGCTTACACCGGATCCTCGCGGATCAAATATTCACGCCGCTCTGTCGACGCAAATTCGCGCCACTCGCCTTTCAACAACTCACTTATCCACAGCCACGCGTTTTTAAACGGCAATAAACATTTTCCTCGTGACGAGGATCAATTTCGCTCGGAGAGGGTGGCGTTCTACTAGTAGAGAGACACGCGTTGCACATCGAGACCCTTTTATATTTCACGAGGAACCATCGCGTTTGTGCTTTGTTGTCGAAACCTCGCGCGTTTATGAGAATTCGTTAGGGTACTTGGCGAAGCCGGTGCAATTTTTCTCAGCGGCACAGAAACGGGCCATTACGCGTTGCTGCATTAGAGCGTTTTATCGTTAGACGCGCGAGCGGCCTTACTCGCGCTCATATCTCTCGCCGGGATCGGCCCGATGCGCTCGCGGAGCTCGATGATAAACGCGACTGTTTTTCCGGGTTCCTCCGTCACGAAGCAGCGGCTGCGAGGCCGCCCAAGGGGTGGCTACCCCCTGAAACTTGCCGTACACGCGCGTGCACGTATCGCAGCGTGTAAGCTCGCGGAACACGCGTGAAGCAGGTTGCACGCGTATACGTGTATGTGTGTGCGGGGCATTTGGCAGTGTGGTGGAATATGTTCCGTACCAGGGTGCATTGAAATGCGTTGCAGGTCCATTCGCGTCTCTCTTTCCACCGTTTCTACCGCTGCTCGCGCTCTTTCTGCTCGTTCTCCACCCTTGCTTAGCTACTCGAAGTGTTAATGCCAAGATCCTGTACCGGTAAACCGGGGGAAATTTATGACGTTATACCATTTTCGTTGGGCGGTGGTACTAGCCCGCGAGTGGTGGTAAAAGAGAAGGAACGGGGACGATTTAAAAGCGCCGACCATTCGAAACGTTCCGCGTACGTATTCGTTTTCGTTGCTCGAACGCGGACCTGACCAGGCAGAATGTATTTCAGCCGGCTCGAGGCGAGTTATTTCACGGAGGTTTCGACGTCTGCGCGCGATAGCCGATGATCCGGAATTTATTTCGAGGGAGCCAGGAGGAACTCGGCCGAGATGGAAGTTCAGCCGGGACGGAGGACTAATAACCGTTCGCCGGTAGGGGAAAAAGTCTGCTCGCTGCCGCGCCGCGACACTGTTTCTCGTGAAACATGCATTTGGTTAAAAGCACCGCGCGGATGTGTGCACGCGTCCGAACGCCGGGTCTTATCCGAAGGCGTTGCAAAGTATTTTACGCTTTATGCCTCGCGCTTTCTTACAACTGTTTCAGAGTGGAATAAGAATGTCTTAGCGATGTTGTTTCTCGGGTGAGGTTCAATCCCTCTTCCTTTTTCTTCTTCTTCCGTCTAAGAGATACTCCGGGATAATGTACCGTATGATTTATGCAGTTTTTCCGCGCGACGTCTACGTCGCTTTTTACCATGGCTCCGATATCGCGCAATTTCGAGCGGGAACGGCGCCGGGTTAATAGCTTCGTTGATTCCCGATTAATCAGAATTTGATAACGCCGTGGAATTTTTAATTAAATTTATCGCGGGTTATTCGCGCCTCTTTTATCCTCGAAATTTTATTTCGTTATCGGGGGTTGTTCGCGTGTCTTTTCCAGCCCGGGAAGAGCAGTTTAAAAGGGAGAGGCAATTCCTTTAAGAATAAGTAACACGAGGCGTAACAAGTTCTTCGTATCTCTCCTCTCTGCTCGTTATTCCCGTCGCAAGTTCTACGACGCGGAGTGCGTTCGAAATTTCCACGAGGAGCACGAAACGGTTTATACCGGCGAAACGAAAGAGAGTCAGGGGAATTTGCCGGCTATCGGCATGGGTCGCGAATAGATAAGGGCGAAAAACTGCGACACGGCAAAGAGAATAGTCTGGACGTAAGTAAAGTGGACGTAACGAACATGGCGCGAGAGGATAGTTCGGGGGCGGAGGAACGTGAACGGGGAAGAGAAATGGGAAGAGGGATGAGAAGAGGGACGAGGGATCGAAGGTAGAGCCAGGGAAGGTCGGGCTGAGCCTCGAAATTGGTTGGTTCCTAGGACATACCGGTAATTAATGTGGTGTCACGCATCGAGCAACCTTCTATCCCGTAGCCCCGGTTACACGTTCCCTCGCGCTTCTACACGAGGAAAACTCTCAGGGTCGCGAGATAAGCCGAAATCCCATTATAGTTCGTTGTTAGATTCTCCTGTCGCGCTGTGAACAGTCGGTCGACGGTGATTCCCGTCTCTCTTTATCCCTCTTTTCCTCCCCCTTCTTCCTCCTTCTCTTTCGCCGCCGCCTTTCTCCACTTTCCACCCTCTGCCACCCCTTAAACCTAGGATAATGGTCAAGGCGTGTTGGAGTTTAAACGAGTGTTTGCTCGCGCTCTGTAAATTATGGTGACCCCTTTCGGAACACCCGGTATACATGCACGAACACCGTTCAGAGGGTGTACCGTCGTCGTCACGCCTCATGCTCGGCTGATCATTCTATACTCCCGTAGTCCGCGTTACCGTTGTGATAACACTTTTAATTCTCTACCGCCCCGTGAACTTAGTTTGGACTAGTTATTTCTACCTCTGTAGGAATTGTTAGCCGCATTGCTCAAGAAACGACATTTGTTCTTGTAATTTCCAGGCTCGCGCCGACGCCGGGGCTTTCTGGCATCGTTGCAATCCGCGTTGTTCGTTTACCGGCAGGAATTCTCTTTGGAATTCCTTTCAGAGATTGTTAGGGAGGAGCGTACGCGTATCGTTGTTCGCGAGGCAGGCATTTTAAAGGTTAATAACGACCGCGCCTCCCGCGCAAACGCGTCTTATTCGTCCGTTTTAATTTACCTCCGTCGCGAAAGATTATCTTCTTCGTTTTCACCGTGATTTCTACCCCGCCCCGTGCGAGCTCGTCCCGCGGGATTTCCTCTCGATAATTAACGCCCGAGCCACACGTTCGCCGGCGAATCACGGACGTGCGGTCGACGAGCGAGCATCCAGGAATAAAGATCGAATCAGTCGTCGGGAAATTACTCGGCCATCGCGTGTCTCGTTCTTCTCGCGACATCCGGCCGGATAAATATTCCCGTGGCCGAAGAACGACTAGCGGCCGGGGAGAGAAAAACAGGCATAAATTTCCATAAACGTCCAGGCTCGTATTATACCCATCACCGATGGGAACGAACGACGCTGCTACGAATTACGAGTACTCGTTCTTTCTAGAGACCACGTTTTTTCCTCCCCTTTCTTCCTCTTTTTCCCCAGCTCTCGTATAATCGAACCGAGTCACCCTCGCGTTGCAATTTTCCAAGATGTCCCCGCATAACCGAGACCAGTCGTTTCGCGTTTTATCGCGCGTCTATACCAGGCTGGTCGCGACTCGTCGAGTCGGCCCTAGGCTCACCTTTTACCGCAGTCTCGGGGACCGATGCGGCACGATGCGTCTTCGCGTAACCGGATGCGATGGAACGTCGGAGCGGAAGAGACGAGTGGTATCTCGGTTGATCGAGAAGAGTTCTTCCTTCCAATTTCGAAGCTTTCCGTTCTATCCACCGGCTCATGCAGAACGAGAAAAATGACTCCGACCCGGTTCACCCGTCGCCTTTTCCCTCTCGCCCACCCTTCCTGAAGCCCCGTCCACTTTTCTCTCTCTCTTTCTTCTTCTCTCCCACTTTCTCCTCTTCGTCCGTTCGAGTTCCCGCGAGAGTTGTCTCGGCCCGTCTGTCACCGACATCATTCGCTCGAGTTCTGATCTTTCGGTAACGTTAAAGCAAGATGTTCGGTCTCGCGGGAGTCGGGGCGAGGCGACTCGAAGCGAGGCGGTGCGCGCCGCTGCGTCGGGACGTATATCACGGTATAACAAATTTATTCTCCGTCCGGAATAATTCTTCCACGCCCATTTCTTCCGCGATACCACCTTTCAACGCTCTCGCGTCCCGCGAATAATCGCGCGCGCGGATGAAGCGGACGGATGATCGTTACTCGCGCGACGCGCCTAATTCGAGAGGCTGCATCGATTCCGCGCGTCGAACGCGAAATTCCTCGCGATTCAAACACGAAGCCCTTCGAACCTCCGAAGGGCTGGCTTTTAATTAATTCTAATAGGGATTACCGGATACAGCGGCGGAATTAATGCGCGCGCGCAGATCGGGCACGATTGCCCGGCTTTGTTATAAACTTATGCGTTGCGAATTAAACGAGAGCGGATAGGGCGTATTCGCGCGCTCGTTAGCGGTCGCGGATACGTCTCCGTGACGGTGAGAGGCAAATTCGAAAACAGTCACGGTTCTATTATCTGGCAGTGGTGTACAAGAACCGCAACGACCGCAATGAGGAATCGATATTCAAAAGGAATTATTCGCGTAAGTGGGCCACGCGGTATACGGCATGTAACATCGTGCATTACCGTCGCATCGCACCGTTCTTTAATCCCCGAGTTTCCCCCGAATTTAATAACGCCGTTATCGTAACTCGCCGTCGCGCCACCAGCAACTGTTTACGCGGCATTAGTGTCTTAATTATTATATCGGAGCTGCTGGCCGAACCTCCGTCCGAGATCCCGATTAAGCTATCGCGTAATCGCCGTCTGAGAACCTGTCCAAGAACAGTTAGAAGTTCGAACAACCCCAGTGCATCGGTACAGGGCCCCTCTACCGCGTAATCATTCGCTCGTGTTACACGGCCATGCTTTCGGTTAACCGTATCGGATGCGTGAGCAAATCCCGAGATGTCGATATTCCAAGGCAGCTTATCCGTCTTCCAGATCGAGAACACCTTTGGGAAATACGTCGAGTAGCCGGCACGTGCCGAGCAACGCTGGGTCGTTTCAATTTTCGCCCGACATTACGTCCGTTGCAGTCCACGAGCCCCCTAACGCACCCCATTTTTTTCCTCGGTACACACGCGTTACCGCGCGCGAATTTAGAGGAATGGTCGGCGATCCGAGAGGATTCTCGAGGTGCGTGGCTGTGGCAGATGGTTCGGATTGTCGAGCGACACCTTGAAATACAACTAACGAGTAACGTGGACGGAAATGCCGGTCGGTGACCGACCGACGAATGGGTAATGTTCGTTTGGTCAAGCCATAGACTCGCGTGCGCGTAGTCGCGAATGCCTAGTGGATACGCGAACAGTTTCGAATTCCGTCGAATTTTCGTTAGTACGGCCTAGCCGGCCTGGAATAGGGCGTGTTCGCGTTGTCCAAAGGCAATGCAGAACGCGGCAACCCTCGAGGAATTCCGGCGTCTGCGCCCCGAAACAAGAACTTCACGCATACCCGTTTATTTTGGAGAATCCCTGTAGATCGGAGGTTCCCGGAAATACCTTACACATACCCCATCAGACCAGCGTACAACGGACTACCGCATATCTGAGGTCGTCTCGCGTACCTGCCTGCATTTACGTGTACGCGCTTGTCACATATTTTCCTCCATTTGACCCGTTTCGCTCCGATTAACGGTCGCCCCTGCGATCCGCCATTACGCGAATATTTCGCTGAAAATTCGAAACGTATCGAGAACCGATCGCCACGCAACTCCGCTCGCCCGCTCGCGTTTATACCTCCCTTATATCGCCGGCAGAAATTTCGCAAACTATTTCGGACCCCTCCTGCCTCCTCGCCGCCGGTTTTCACCCGTCGTTTTCATTCGTGAACGCAATTACGCGATCGCTCGTTCCGACCGAGTCATCGCTCCGGAACTCGAAACATTTCCCGTCCCTTTCGAACGCACCTCCTTCACCCTGTGTGTACACGTACACGCCACGAGGACCAAAGAGGTCAGGCAAACCCGTGGAAAGTCGCTGCTTTATTCCTCGAGCGAGCGAAACGCGTGGAAGAGATCTCCAGAGTCCTCGCTCAAACAAATCTCAGTCAATATCCAACCTCTCGACGTGTTCTGGACGCTTGCTCAACAAGTTACGACCCTACCTTTCGATTCGTATCGTTTCGTTTCGTTTCGTTTCGTTTCGTTTCGTTGGCCTCTCCTCGCCAACGGCATGGCATTAATGCACTTTGCTTTCGTGCTGTTAATAATTCCGTAAAACCCACCCCTTCTTGCCCCTCCTGTTTCTTTTTACTCCTTAGCATCTCGCGAATCATCATCGAGCGCATCGTTTCGTTGCTCCGTCCTCGGAGCACCGTGAACCCGTGGTCCTCCGATTCGACGTCGCAGCGAGAACATCCAGATCGGTGAATTTAATCCACCTAGGCATGGAAGACGACCGGGGAGAGCTCTATTCGTCGGCGTCCCTTTTCACGGACGATTATGCGTCCTGTTACGATCATCGATAACGATATCCATTCATACGGCTGACCCATTAACGTCTTTGCCCTTTAGCGGAGGGCTGTGAAAATTCTCTCGCCGTTTCATTAAACGTAACAATTTCGAGCTCGTCAGCGGGCGAAGGACCGGTGGGAAGGGGGTGGCGGAGGCGCAAGGAACGGGGAAAAATACGGCGAAGAAAGGAAGACAGAGGCTGCGGGGGCTATGTCCGATATGTCCGCATCGGATAAGGCTTCGTTTCTATTGTACAATTTCAACAGGGAAAGAGGGTGGGCAGAGGGTGTAGGGCGCGAGAGAGAGAGAGAGAGAGAGAGAGAGAGAGAGCGGAAGGAGAGAGAGGAAGGGTGGAAAGAAGGAGAGAAAACGAGGAGAGTAACGTAAGGCACCCACTCTCTCTTTTTTCGTAACCACCCCCGAGCCCCTTTGCTGCTTCTGCACTCCGTTCAGCACCCTCTGACGAGTCGACCTCGCACCGCCAGTGTCAGTATCGACTGGGATACCTCGTGGAGAGAACAGCAACGAGGAAGGACAGAGGGTAGGCGAGATGCTGAACACATACAAGTGGAACGGAAAGCACGGAGTAGATCGGGGAGGGAGCGAGAGGGAGAGAGAGACAGGGCGGTTCGTCGATGCTCGGCAAGGGTCGTGCACAGTGCCGTGCATCAGGTGTACCTATCTCGGGAGAATTCTCCGCGGAAAATTTCCCTCTCGCATTTCCTATTTTCTCTTCGACGGATGCTTGGTCGATCGGGTAAACCGAGGACCGTCCGATCCTCGAAGATTCCTCGATCTACCTCCCCGTTTCGTCGCTCGACGACGAACCAAAGGGGCATCCTTAGGTTGCGCGATCGCGGAGAATTTTCGAAAAATCTAGCCAGACTGGAGGAGGTTCGATCGGTGGCGAACGAAGGGAGGAGAGACACAGAAGGAGGATAGAAGGAGGAGAGAAGGAGGAGAGAAGGAAGCTTAGGAGGCTGTCGGCGCGTCGCCGCCTCGAGGTTTCCACATGGTCTCGCGTTCTCTCGGGGTCGGTTCGCGCTCTGTCGGGTTGGCTCGGGGTTGTTCGTAGCCGGTCCTGTCGGTGCTGCCACATGGCCGCGCGTCGTGTTTTGCGGGCTTGGCGAGGTTTCAGGGGCGGCACCTGGCTGGTGGGGGATCACGGTCGTTGTACAGGATCGCGCGCGAGGGCGAAGCGAGCGA
>NIJG01000146.1:135680-205784 GCA_002201625.1 Euglossa dilemma
GGCGGCGACGGCACCGGCGACAGCAGCCACTACGACCACGACGTCGAGTACGTGGGGGATATGTGCGGGTGCGCCACGGCCACGCGACGAGGACTGGGGACTGCTGCGGGTAAATCGGCACGGCGCACCGAGTCCTCGTGCTCCCTACACAGCAAGTCCGGGATACGGTAGCTCGTCCTTCACCGTTACTCCTCATCGACGCCCGCGGGCAATGTGCCCACCCGCCGGCAGAGCAACGTGAGTCTACTTTCTTTCCCTTTTCTTTCGCTTTCCCACACAGGCGTCACCCGCCTCGCTTCCACCGCGTTCCACCGCGTTCCATTCGTTAGGCCTCGCGCCTCTAACCGCCCACTCCTTACACCCTTCTTTCTCCCGCCTACTTTTCATCCCACGCCGATTTCACCCTTACGTCAGTCCTCCATTTCTCCTTTGCCTCCTTTCTTCTCCGAACACGCTCGGCCCTTTTTGTTTACGTTTCTTCCTCTTCGCCTTCCGTTCCTGTTTGGTCCGCGTAGGCGCACCGCTGCGCGTACACGCGTGACCGTTCTCTCGCCTCTGTTGTGTCGATGAACTCGCGGCGCGTCGAAATCCAGGCGGTCGCTTTTAACCTAGGGACAACGAAACGCCCGGGGCGTATCATTTGCATAAATAAATGAAAGAGGTCGAACATTTCTACCAGCGAGAAACGTTCGGAATGCACGTGCGAATTAATTTAATTAGACCGTCGATGCGAATAATTTTAAGGGCGTTGTCGTTGTCACGTGTCTGCCCTCGCGAGCAAAACAAAAGCGCGTAATTAAATTCTTCTCTCCCCTGGCTTTTATGGGGCCTGAACTTTAAAACGTAACCTTTCCCGTTTGGTCGACGAATAATCGCGTTTATTCTCTCCCCTTTTCTGCTATTCGCATGAATGCTATTCGCTACCGATCTGCTCGCGCTCGTAACGCGAATCCCGAGTTTTCCGAACTGGCATGCTCGATGTTTGACCTTTGATCTCGAGGCGAGGCGTGGGCGGTATCGTTGGAGACGAAGAATTTCGTTTTCATCATCGCCTCGCGGGAGAATCGATCGGAGAAACGAACAATCGATGGACGGACCAGCGAAATCTCGGTTAAATACGGAACGGAAATGTTTTTTCTTATTTGCGAGCATGTCTTTACTCGGGACGACGAATAAATTGCTTCGTCCCCCGAACTTTTACCGAGGAAAGCCATCCGAAAGCTCCTATGGAATCGCGCGAAAACGTCGGAGTGCTTTCAAGGGGTGCCGTGGTCCTGGGCGTAGTCCTCTGCTTTCTCTCTCTCTCGCTTCCTCTTTTTCTACCACCCCTCCCAACCCTTCCCTCTCTCGTCCTTTTCCATCTCGCCCATCGCATCCCTCGATATTTTATTGATACTTTCGCGTATCGCCGACTTCCAAATGGAAACGTACCGGCGGCAATTTTTAAGTGAAAAATCATCGTTTCCACTTTTTCGTTGCGGTTCCCATTCTCTCCCCGCGTTGCAATGTTGCGCGGTGGAAACGACGCGGATGTACACACGCGCGCACACGCGGCCGACGAATACGTAGTTTTTGAACGTGCGAATCCATCACGATTAAAATTTGCGTTTGCTTTGCTGACAATATTTGCGCTGTATTCGCGTGACGTGAATTGACGCGCGATCCGCGGAACAGTATTTTTCATTGGTCCATTGACAGCGCGCCCGGCGTTCCTCTGCAATGTAAACCGTGCTTTAACTTGCGAACGGGACGTGCGCCGTGTCACGTTGTAACTGCTAAATTAACTCGGTCATACTTCCGTGGACCAGCTTTAATCCCCTCGTTTGTTCGTGTTATCGTAAGATAACATTCTGAATCACGATCCCGATAATGGTGTTTATCGCGCCCCGATTTACCGGCCGTTCTAACAATCCCTTCTCATTTTCCCACCTAATATCGATCCTTCGGCTCGGATCGTTGATTCGCGCCGCAAACAAATTCCCCTCGACGTCGGTTACCAGCAACAACAACGGATTCCATCGCCGTTTGCCCGATAATCGAAATTTCTATGCCTTATCCGCGAAATGTCCATCAAATCTCCCACCGATCGTTCCCACCGAACATTTATGCGACCGATAAATACGAATCGACGCGACGTTCCAACGTTTCGTTTCGTGTCTCTATGAATCTCGTTGCTCGTGAAACAAATCCAACCACCGACCCCCGCGCTTTTTCCGTTTTATTCCTCGTCGTTCCTCCTTCTCCGGCCTCGACGTCCCGCTATTCCGCATACGTGTATCGCCGTATCGGCGTATCCGCTCGGGAAACGTCCTTCATCCGGATTCTGCGACGGTTTCGTAATTTCATCGATGACCCGTGATGACTGGCCCAGCCCGTTATAGAACGGGATCGAAAGTTTTCGATCGAGGGATCCGACCAGCCGCCGTGTCATCGCCACCGCGACGCTTCCGGGCAAAGCCTGACACTTCCGGCCTGCCAGGCCAACTCAGGTCTCCATGGAAATGCGACAGCGAATAGCGAATGGTCAAAACCTGCTGACGCGGTGGCACTTCCGGACCGGCCCCGATTCCATGTCATTTTATCGGCGAATCCTTGATTAAAGCACTCTATCCTAGAGCGCGTTACGATTCGATTCTCGATGAAACATCGGTTTTTCACAAGCCGGTATTATCGTATATCCTCGCTGAAAGGTATCCCTCGCCGTTCGTCGTTTGTTTCCATTTTTTTTCCCAACCCCTTTTCTTTTTCCCGCCCCTGTAGATTTTAATCGCGTTACCGTCCGCGTCCCCCGCCACGTCGCGGCAGCTTGTAATATCGAAATTAATTTCGGCTCCAGCCTCTGTTCCATTTTAAAGCGATTAAACGAGATATCGGGAATAGTATAGACGGCTTTCCGGTTCGCGAAAGCGCGTCCTTTCTCGCAGCAGCGTCGCGATGGCCGATGGAAATATGCCTGGGAGAAGAAACGCGATTAAGAGCGAGAGGACTGTCATCGTCGGTCAATCGTCTCGCCTAGCCAGGACGCGGACGTGATTTAGCGAGCGGGATATATCGATATTATTCAAATTTATGATTCACCAGCCGTCGCGCTTCTATGCAGGGGCGAAATTTACATTCGAATTAACGTCTGCCTCCATCTCTGCGGCGTTCAGATTTCTCCCTCGCTCGTCACGTTCGCCAAGGTTCTTCGCGTGACGTGAAACTTCCTTTCTTCTTTTGACCCGATGCCAGGTATTTCGAGCGAAAACGCGGAACTATCCGGTTGCGGTTGGAATTAATTCTTCAAAGTTTCCACCTTTTACAGCGCGAATATTAATTCCGCCGCGTATACGAGGCCAATGTACATAAAGCTGTCCCAGCGTTTCTTCACCCCGCGATCGCGATACGGCCAAAGATCCCTCCCTCTGAAACGCAGCACGCGCTGTAATTATACGGCTTTCCGTAATGGGGTTACTCTCTTCTTCCCGGCCGCCGCTCGTTTCCCTTTAACAACGAGACCAGGCGAAACGGGACGAAACGAGACGAAAGGAGGGTACGGTTGGACGGAAACGCAGATCGTTGGTCTCGACGGAAGCGGGAAACGATCGCGATACTGGTCGATTTTCTCTTTTCACCATCCCGACACCCGACGCAGACAGGAGACGGAACGTAGACCGGTAACCATCCTCGACTTGCGCGAACCGTTTAATCGGGTTACCGGTTGGCAACCGGCGAATAAAAATCGAGCCAGAAGGGAACGAGGCGAACGCTGGAAGGGGGGAAAAAAATAAAAGAAAAGGATCGATCCGTGGTCCGTGGCCTGGCTCGGCTAATCTGTGTCGAATTTACGATGATTTTTAATCGGCCGCGAATTTCCTACGTTCGCCCGGTTTATTCTCCCAGACTGCCACCCCGGTAACGCCTTTTATCGCTTGCACCCCGATTCGATTTTCTGTTTCGCTAGATTAGCACGCGTATTATCGTATAATCCCGAACGACTGCTATTCTCCTCTTTCCACCCTTTCGTCGTTTTTTAATCGTCCTCGGGCATTCCCGGATCGAAATCTTCCGAATTCCCATCTCGTCGACCGTGTAATCCGCGATTCTATAGAGTCGGCGGTGGATTCCACCCCCGAAATTAGTATTCGCAGCGGTGAATTTCTCTGGTTCCTTCTCGCGTTCTCACACGCGAACGTGCGGACAGGACTTCCGGTCTTTCCACGGAAGACTTCCGCGTGTTTCCCGATAATCGCGCCTCGGCCGTGCGAGACAAAGGCGCGATTGATCGAGAGTCGAACGTGCGAGTATCATCCTCGATGTTTCCGTTGATAGCGTAACGCGTGAATTTCCCATAGCGATCTCTATCGATATCTCTCGGACGAGTCGTGGACGGTGGCTGATCGAGAACCGGCTGGTCTTCTGCTCGATATCGGGAAACGATCCGGCGAACAGTTTCGATCACGCGCGATAAAATCGGCGACTTAACGACGGAAAACGAGGCTGCCAATAATTAATAGTCGAGGCGCAATTTTATCGGATTTTTTTTTTAACTTAGTAGAGGGTAGCGACTGGGGTAGCTAGGGATACAGGTTAAAGCGACCGAGTTGGTCGGTCACTGTGAAGTGGCGGTGTTACACCACGTAACCAAGTGAACCGCACCCACCGCACTGCTCCATTTTCTTACTCGAACGTAATCGAGCGACAGAGTGCGATGCTCGAATACGCGGTCGTTCTAACTCCACCGAGATATTCCGATGGATTTTCCACCCGCAGGGCGGACAAGGGGTAACAGAGGGGCAGGCAGAGGGGACGAGGCTGAAGGAGAAAGAGTTTCGTTAATCTCTTTTTTTTTCTTTTTTTTTCACCGGCCGAAACGAAGCAAACAGACGGATGTCCGTTAACTACCGTTCTTCGTTTTATCGTCTGCTCTGGCGGATCGATTTTGTCACCGAGCATCGAGCGCTTTCGAGAAAAGCTCGTGGGAAATTTGTCGAGCTCCCTAGGATTTTATTTATTCTCTATTCAGAAGGTTTGCTTGCTCTCGCGTAGCCTGTTCGATACGGCCGGTACATCCGGGAAAAATGGAACGCCGTCGCGGCCAGCTCCGGCATAAACTCTGCAGCTCGAATTTGTAATTCCCCACCTATCGCGATTGTTACGGAATTATGAGTTTTCGATAATACGGAAACTCGCTGCGAGAAGCGAGCGTTCGTTGTTCCGCGAATCGAGTTGTCATTCAGTTTAACGCAATCGCCATGAAAATCAGCGACGGTTTCCAGCTGGGCGTGGCCTCCCCGATATCGAGCGAAATTTCCTTTCCCATTTCCCATTTTCGATTTCGCCGCGTGTTCCAAGGCGGGGTTCTCAAATCATTCGCGTCCCTTTTCGCGAGTCCGCGAACCGAGGCGTAATTCGCGACGGAGGTGAGAGCAACGATCGCGAGATCGCGTGAGTTTTTCGCAATCGAGCTTTCCCCGAAATATCCGCCGCGCGAATATCAGCTTTCCAACGGTTAAATTTCATCGCGCGCGTTTATACGCGACTGTGTACGGTCGGACTCGTGGACGTTACAATTAGCGAGCTGCACGATCGAAATTATTAAACGTCCGCGTCGCGCATGAACGAAAATGTATCCGTTGGAGTCTGCACGTGAAACGCGGATATTTTTCCCGTCGATCTCGCTCCGATTTCGCTCGTTTGACGGGCAAAGCAGCCAAAGGCTATGAAACGTTCCGTCGAGCGGAAGTAGAAACTTACGCGCCACCGTCGCGCGGATCTCGCGCGGAATTAACAGCGAGCGAGTGCACAAGCGCGCGTATAAAAATTCTTACGCACAGCGTTGTCGGTCGATTTCATCGTTTCGCGAACCACGGTAGAAAAAATGGGGAAAACACGAGGGAAATCGCGAGCACTCGTTGCTCCGCCGCGAGATCATCAAATTGCTTGTTTAACGAGTCGAGTGTGTGTACATAGCGCTTCGTTTCCTTGCCTTCTTTTATCGATCGCTCTCGAGCGATGCACTCGAGCCGATGTCTGAATGCGGGTATTCAAATTCGCGTTGCACCGCGCCGGTCTTACGATGCCACAGGCTAAACTTTCGCATTATCGGAACTTCCGGCTCGCATCGCCGCTGCTCCATGCAATTCTTCCAGTCGGCAATTATCGGTGCACTCCGATCATTTCGACCCACTCGACCGGGCTCTGCCAGTCCTCATACCCTCGCGAATTTCCCATTTCGAACCCTACCGTTTCGTACCTACCGTTTTCCTCGAGCAAAGCGACACAGACTTTCGGACAACGTCGCGATCCTCCCTCCGTTCCCACCCCGGTTGCTCGAGCGTCGCCGTGGGACCGGGTTTCACAGAGAATTCGTGATCCCGGGAATAATTCACCGAGGCGGAGACTATCGCAAACGCGACTCGCGTCGAGTCGATCCGAATCGACTGGGAAAAATTCGAAATCACGGAAACTAGAGGATAGTCGGAGGTCCGCGACGTTTCGTAGCGTTCGATGGAGAAGGTTAATCCCCGGGCCGGGGAAGGGAAGAACGAGCAGGCTGCATTTTTCATTTTGAGGTCAGTACCGATTTAGTGGCGACTGCAGGTTAAAGCTGCTTTCGAAGCTAGCTATCGCTGGTCGCGATACGTGCTTTGCGAAATTGCGCGCTTTTCCCGGCCATTTAAATTCCACTGCGCGAGACGCGTGCTCGAAACGCTCGCGTGTCGTTTTTCCTCCCGCCTCACGGCCCGTTTCTCGCTTAACGGTAATTCGTTCAACTCCGCTGGAGTAAAGATTAATTCACGCGCGATCTCGCGAGCGTCGAAGCTCGAGTCTCGCGGAAAAACGTCCGGAAACGGTGGGAAATCCGTCGGCAAAGGAAGAATTCGGGGAAGGGGCAGGAATGGAAGGGTGGTCGATCGAGGGATCCGCGAAGACTCGGTTGATCGCGGTGTATCGAGGACGTTGATTTTCATCCGGCCGAGGGAAGTATGCACAGACTGCATTTTTCATTTCGAGGCTATTGCCGGCGCAGTCGCGAATGCAGGTTAAAGCGACCGAGTTGGCCCCTCGCTATGAAGTGGCAGTGTTGCACTCCGAGGCCAAGAGAACCCGTATCCACGGCACTGCTCCATTTTTCTCCCCTTTCGCCGGTTCTCTGCTGGCGGCCACCGGCCACCACCGGCGCGCACCGATGGAGACCGCTTTGTAATGCAAATGTTTCGCAATAATAATTTCATCCCGGCGCCCTCCGTAACACGGCCACTCCGCGGAGAGTATTAAACGTCGCGTGTGTGTCGCAGTCACCGGGGGTAGGAAAAAAGGCAGAGGCAGAGCGGCAGAGAGAGAGAGAGAGAGAGAGAGGGAGGGGCGAGAGAAGGAAAGGGAAGGGAAGGGAAAGGAAAGAAAGGAAGGGAAAAAATAAAGGGAAAGAAAAAGGTGGAAAAAAGAGGAAGGAAAAAAAGGACGACGCTGGCCGTGTTGACCGAGTCCCGGGGAAGCAGGGAAATGAGAAAATAAGAATTTCAGAACAGCCTGTGGCGAGCCTCTCTCCTGCGAACCACTCAGTCACGCTGCTGACTGGTGCATAATCGTGAATGATGCACGAGGGACGCGCCAAAAGTAAGGTACACTCGTCCGACGAAATTGTGCGATTGTTATTTTTTAATGAGCTTGTCCAGTGGCGACTTTAAACCGTGAACTACTTCTTCCCATGGTTACCTGGAGGATTTAAACAGTCGTTACCGGGGAAATTTCAGCTCGCCGGCTGTTCCCGGTTCCACGGCGTCCCTCGGCGTCCCTCCGCGTCTCTCCTGTCTATTGCTCGCGTTAACGAGCGACGATAACCGGCCAGGTATCGAGAGTCGGCGGCGGCTTAGCCTCTTTGCCTTCGTCGTCGGCCGTTCGCTCGCGATTATCGCTGACAAAAGGCGCGGAAGAGCGAGGGGGTGCGCTTTGGAGGATTCTAACCCTTGGAGGGTGCGAATAACGCGGCGGTGCTCGCGCGGCCGATTTGTTATTTAAATGGAAGGTTCGCGGGGGTATTTTACACGGCGGTTACCGGGGCTCGACTATTCCTCCCCCTCTGGCGTCACAATCTCCGCCGGAGCTTTTTCTCCGGGATCAACGCGCGTAAACTTTTCGCCGCGAGTGAACCCGTGTTTGCCGTTCGCCGGTTTTACGCGCGCGCCGAGTAACGGTCGACGGAAAAGCTACGCGTCGGCGTTGCTGGCGAAAACTACCGAATTATAACTCGCCGACGTACTTCTCGACGGCCGCGTGCCTCCTCGCGTTGCGGGATTTTTCACCGGGGAAATTCTGCCCACCGTGAAAAAGCTCGGCCTCGCGCGTAATCGAGTGGCCGCGTTCGTCTCTGAAAATTCGCGACTTCTCGCGCGATCCTCATGGGTAATTTGGGTCACGAGCGGGGAACGTTTTTCCGTGCCGGTGGCACCGCGCGTACGCGGCTTCGGGGAAATTGATCTCCGCGGGGAACAGAGCGACCCGACGAAAAGTTTCCCGGAAATATTTGCAATTTATTTCCTCTCGCGGAAAGTCATCGTCGCGCCACCTGTTACAGGACACCCCCGTAGATCGATAGACGGGAAAAACGAGATATTCCCGATTATTGTTTACCATCGCGGACGATCGCGCTCCAATAAAACGAGTCGGCCAATATTATCGGGTGTTGCGCGCGTAGAAAGTTGTTGCTTTATTAAAATCGGCCGTCGTCGCTGCGCCCGTTCGAGTATTTACGCGCAAATATTGACAACGCTATAAAAAGAACGCCAGTGCCATTTTTAATAGCAAAAGTTATCCCGGTAATGGCCTGGCTCGGCTCACGCGTAACACGTACGCGTCTTTCCTACCGACGCCGATCGAACGCCGTCGCCGTTACTTTCGCGCGGAATTTTTAATCCCTTTATCCCGAGCCACCGGCGTCCAACGACCCCGTATCCTCCGCCTTTCCGGCTCCAACCCGGTGGTGCTTCCATCCCCGCTTCTTTCTTCATTCCAGATCCCGCGGTTAAGCAGTAAACCGTGGCCGCCGCGCGTTCCACAGCTTTAAACGATCCGGTCGCTCCTGAGATCCTCGGCCAACCCAGAGAATACGGTTTCGGCATTAACGTATCAACCTTGCCTATTCCCTCTTTTCGACCCTCGCTTCCCTTCGCGAACAATCACCGTCTATTCGCGGAGATTCGCAGAGATTTATCCCCGTTGGTTTTCTCGGATTTAGATCGCGGATCGCAACGCGTTTCGTTGGACGCGCAGGAGGGCGCAACGCGGATAAACGAGAGGTCGAGAATGATTTAAACGGGGAGCGCAGCCTCCTAATTACTCGCGCACCAATTCGGCTCGCGAGTCTGAAAAGTTTCGGTCGTTGAATTCAGTTGCCGCGTGGCTTTAATGGCGGCCCACGGCGGACGATAACCGTTTATGGTTTCGCCGTGACGATGGCCGTCCGAATCTCTTAACGATTCCAGACTTTATACGCGTCTAGATTGTTATTCGACGCCCCGGAATCGACGGGGTTCACTGAACGCTCGAAGGAAGCTTTCCGGCTGAGCGATGATAGACGGAGGACGGAAAAAGGGGGCGGAAGAGAGGAGAAAACGAGCTGCAAAAAATTGTCCTCGTTAAGTACGACGACCTCCATTTGTCTCGCTATAAAGAGATTTTATGGCCACCGAGCGGCACCTCGCCGGGCCTTGAATTATTTTTAATAAACGATCAAAAATCGATACCCCCGTTGGATCTCTCCGTTCACCCCTTCCTAACCCTTCGGTTATACGTCTCTCCTCCCTTCTCTCTTGCTCTCCCTTTCTCTCCCTTTCGGGTTTCTCGATGCATCGAGCTCGAGCCTCGTTTAATTCCACGGTCTCGTCGCAGATTCTCGCCTGGTCGCGCGCGGACGAAGAAACGGCCGCGAGTTCTCGCGGAGCAGCGTCGGTTTCAATTTCTCCGCGGTAATTGCAATTTATAAGAAGACTCGCGGGGCTCGATAGCGAACAAAACGCGCAAGATAGTACGGATTTTCCATTGTCTGGGAGGCTGCGAGAGCGTGGGAGTAGAGCTCGGAGCGCGTATCCGGATGAACGGGCAAGTTGGTAAAAAGGGAGAGAAAAAGATCGCCTTTCTGCTTCGACCCTGCGTGGGTAGAAGCAGAAGAAGGGAGAACGAGATTGGCTCGAAGGATACGGAAAAAGGGAATTAAGCAACGGGCCACAAATCCGACGCGAGGCGTCCGTGGTGGAGGAAAGAGGCGTTTCGAACGCGGTAAGGAATAGAGCCGTACGATAACGCGGACGAATAGCTCGAACGAATAGCGTCGAGAGATTTGGAGGAAGTTAGCCGTAGGAATTGCAATGTTTCGATGCTCGATCCAGCGGGACACGATCGTTCGACCGGTGCATCGTATTTTCGACCCGGCGCGTGTTTGCAAAGACGTAAAATAGCCCTCGAAGGTTGATCATCGAGCTAGGAAGACCGGCTGAACTTTCCACGAGGACTTTTGCATGAGCCTGTTAAAGTTTCGAGAGTCCAGTGTGCAAGGAAACTGCTCCTAGCCCATTTACCAACTGAATCTCGCCCGAAGTTACCATTCGAATAGTTTTTCTCTTGTTTCTTTAAGAGTTCCACGACTTCCCAGTCATCTTTCATCCCTCTCCACGGCCGCGTCTCGGGCTTCGTTTCTCAGATAAAAATCTCCGGGGAATTTCTGCAACCGTGTATACCTTGCTAGGTGATTTGCATTAAAGAGGTCAGCGTTTGCGGTAATCCCGAGCGTTTTTATTTACATTTCGCGATACGACGATCAAGTTTCGAGTTATTAACGTTGGACATCGTTCCGCGAGCCGTTGCCTTTTTAAACGGATGGAACGTTATCGCGAGCTTCAACATCTTCTCTCCTTTTCCTTCTTTTTCCCCTTCTCTTTCTTTCTTTCAACACGACACCACCGTGAAACGTGGTGGAACGGCGAGGGTACGCGGCGGGTGATCAGCGTGGAAATGAGCCGCGCACCCACCGGCAGGCTTTCCGAATTTTCAATAGCAATTTTCCAGCGAATCGCTGGTCGCACGGCGCCTGCGACCGCGTATTTCCCGGCCGTCACCCTTCCAAACGCGATACCGGGCATTCTCGCGGATGTACGATACGAGCGGGCGTCGTCGAATTCAGCCTGAATGGGCAAAAACACTCTGCCAGATTAAAAAATATGGCACCGGTCCAGCCCAACGGCTACACTTTCGGCTTCCTTTCTTCCATTTGGCAGGTTCGTCGCTCGTAAAAATTCGTCAGGGTTCATTCGATGGGATGTCAGGTCCCGAAAATTCCTGTCATTCTTCCACCCCCGCGCGAAGTCGGCACTCCTAGCTGCGATATCGATCCGGTAGGACGTATCTCCTCTCGTAAATCGCCGTCGATCTTTAAACCCGTCATCCATTTTCGGGACTCGTCGCGAAACTTCTTCGCGATGTCGCCGACGCGACGCTTTTTCTCGCGAAATTACCTTCTGCTCCTACGCCCTGTCCCGATAACACGCGGATCCCGTGTTCGTGCAAACTCCGGTGATGGATTTCCACGGATAACTCAGCCTCGATGGAAACACCGTTGCCTTATAATCGACTTCTTTACACTTTTCTCCTCCCTTTCCTCGAATCTTCGTTTCCCGAGAGTGATCACCGTCGGTTAATCCGAACTCGCGCGAAACAGTTGGAAGAATTTGCAGATATCCGTGAAGTTTTTCAGCGTTCTTTCCTCTGTCCTCGATCGTACTGCTCCCCTTTCGCTCTTCTTCTCTATATTTCTCCATTCAGCCTGAATGGCCGGGCTTGTTCGCGCGCTAATCACCGCGGCAGCTCGTCTCTTCGCGGGCCTCGCGCCTCGGAACAAAGAGCAAACGAAGGATTTAGCGCGAAAGGTTCGGTCGTTCGGGATGAACCGCGAGCATTCGAGAGGGATAAGAAAGTGGCAGGCTTCTGACGAACTATAGAAACCCGGCGGAATGGGCTTCTCCGCGGCACCGTTTCGAGGAAACGCGATCCTCCTTCGTCCTTGGCGATCTCCTCGCGCACGCGTTCATCCTGGCTCGCTCTCGTTTCCACAGCGGCAAGACACGGCCGGCCATTCTCGAACAAACGAAAATTAGCGACCTCTTAAACAAATACGCGCACAATGGCGTCCATTTTGTCCTACCGTTTCCACCTACACGGTCGTACCAGATGAAATCCTTTTAATCTCTGCTTTCAGAGAGAGGAAAAAATAAAAAAAGGAGGAAAAAAAGAGGGGAAAAAACGGGGGAAAGAGAAAGGAGGAAAAAATACCTGTAAAATCTGTGTACGGCCGAACACGGTTGCCAGTTACCGTGTTCTCGATTATATCGCGCAAGCTTCGAGCTTTCGATTTTTCCGCCTTTCCTTTCAAAACGCAACGAAATGAAAATGCGCCCGGAAAGTCGTTTCCCCACTTCTCCGTTCCATCGCGTAGTACGCATGTTTTTAATGGTCCCGGCATTCATATTCATTTTCCCTTTCGTTTCGAACGGATCCCGTTGCGAACGTATCCACCGTCACACTCCAGGCTTCTCCTTTCCGATCGCGCGATCGCGACCCCGATTCTTTTATAATCGGCCAACCGGTTCTCGCCTTTGTTCCCGAGGTTCGCATTAATTTTCGAGGAGAAAGAAAAACAGAAGAAAATCCTCGCCCGCCGCGCTCTAACGAAACACCTGCTTTGCATACCGCGAGCGGATGCACGGAGAACGGCGAGGAAACCGGATCCGCGGAATCGGCATATCGCGTCGCGCTGCGCGAAATAGGACGCGACGCAGTGCGTCGTTGGTAAATGCCGCGGACGAATTATTTCCTCGCCTGCTCGCGGCTCGTTTCGCCGTGCAATTTCGAGCAAATGGACCCGGCGTGGTCGCCGCGCGAAGGGCCGAGAAATCGAGTTTCGCGATTAAGGGTCCGTTCGATCAAAATCGGCAGACCCGTTGTCTCCGGCCGTGTATTTTCCAGTGCACTTTAGCGGATGAAAGCCGAGGTCTCTCGCCAGGCGAGTCCGGCCAAGGAAAAGTGGTTTTCTTTCGTCTTCCGAGTACTTTCCTCGCGCTGCGCCAGGCGGCAACGGTTCTTTGTTACGCGAAAGCTTCCGTAATCTAGTTAAATATTTCTCTTCGACCATCCTGCGGATTTGAATCTGTCTCGCCATTCTCACCCTTGCGACAGGGCTCTTCGTTCGTCATTCGTTGCAAAACTTTACCAGCAGCCGTTCCTTCCAGATTCGTCCGCCAGGATTTTATCCTATGTAAACTCCTGTCCGCAATGTTTGACTAGCTTCGTTTTACTCGAAACCTACGATGGGAGCTTTCGTCCCTGGTTTTAACGATCGATTACGCGTCTTCCGGTGGATTCACCCGTTTCCGACTCCTGCTACCAGTTCGGTAACAGTTGGACAGACGAAGACGACTCGTTGCAACTCAAGCTAGCGTTTTCTTAGGGAACAGCACCGATTGGCGGAGAAAAAGCGGCCAGCCTGAGAAATTTATCAATGAAAGTAAGCCGCGCGGCTGGGGTGTCGTAAATACTCCAGCACTACCGTCACTCGGCTGAAACTCCCCGTAGGTATGCTACCCGCCGGGATCGTTCATAATTCACATCCGATTTGAACAAAGTTTTCGAACTAGCGCGATTTGCTTAATACACCGCTGCCCTCCTTTTCCCTGTCTCCTCCTGTCTCCCGCGTTTCCGGCCATGTTTTTCTCCGCTCGCGATCCGCCCGTGCCTACGTCTCCGCGGTTAATTCAGGCCGCGTCGGGTAACTTTTTAATTCCATCGGTTATTTCGCCAGTTTCTGGCACGTCGTGCACCCTCGCGCGGCGTTCCCGCCGCGAGTTGGCGCGGCCTGACGGATCGATGCGCCGGCCGAGCTTCGCCAGCCAACGGTGCGTAACCCTTCTCGCCTTTCTACGGATTTCTCCTTCTCGATATCTCTCCTCTCCTTCTCTCTCGCATTGTCTATCGCTTAGTTCCGGTCGCGAGATGTTTACCGTAAAATTTTCACGGCTGGATCGTCGGTGATTCCGCGAAGATGCGCGGAGATTCGCGGAGATTCGCGACGAGGGGTGTTTGCCGTTTGATTGCTCGTAAACGGCCCAAACGTTGTTATTTACCGACCGAACGAGGGTGGGTCGGTCGAGCAGCGGTAACTTGTAATTCGGAATTAATGGGGATGGAATCATTTGTTTCGGCGACGCTGCCGGCTCCTTATTAACGTCCCGGGGATGCACGTATAAATTTACGACGCCCCGGAACCCAAGCCAAGAAACTATCTCCGAGACTTTAACGCGACGCCGCGGCCCTTGAGCAATTTCGATAATTTATCAACATCAGAGAACAACCGGTTAATCGTTATCGACGTCCGGGTTGACGTAAAATTAATAGAATACTCCGGATTACGTGTTTCCCGTTTTAATTAATCACACCTCGGATGCGTTAAATTCAGTTTTACGTAATCTGCTTAACTCTTCCTGCGTCTCTCGTGTCAAACCCACTATCCCGCCTTCTCTCTCTTTCTATTCCTCTTTTTTTCCATCGCGAACGCGTTAAATACCGCGCGAATCAATCGCGCCGAAGAATTCACTACCCCCGATCCCGTCGAACATATTCTTCCGGTCTTTTAATTAAATTCCTCGAATCGACGAGGCAGCTTCTCGAAGCTACGCCGCCTCTTGCTCCTCTCCCGATACAAGTCTCGTACGCTCCCCGATCGTTGTCTCGCTCCGTTTTTCTCCTCTTGGAGATTTTCGAAATTTCCCACCCCAGCGACGCACTCGGATGGAGCGAGAACAATAGCTATCCGGCGGATAATTAATTATCAAAATCGCGTATCTAGTCTATGAGCCCCCTACCAGCCGCGGAGCTTATTCACCGCAAACTTTTACTTACTTAAACCACCCCCTGCCTGCGCGTCCCGCTCGACCCCGCTCGCCGCTCGGCGTCGCTCGCTGGATAATTTTAATTCATGGCTGCGCTCGTGCCATTCCTGTCCCACCCCCGTAAGGAATATTAACGGCTCGCTGACAAGGGGTAGAATATTTGTAAAACTATGCATAGCCCAGGGATACTTGATGGGGACATGCCAGGGCGCGGGTGGAAATACGACGAGCTTCCAGGGAAAATACCCCAGGCACCCGAGGTGAACTAAAAGCGCTTTAAACTGTACACGTACGCGTGCACACGCGCGCGGACCGCGTTGTACGTGTGCGCGGACACAGGCACGCACCGTGCTCCGCGAAATACCAAAGACAAGAACTCCGAGACAGCGGTGGTTCCTCTCCCTTTTTTTCCCACATTCTAAAGGATTAAAGTACCTCGGTTAATTAATGCGGCCTCTTTCGCCGTGGTTTAAAGTGCCGGGGCGAACGAAATAGGAGATAAGCGATGTCGGAAGACCGATGAGACAGGACCCGCGTCCCTTCGATCGCTGCCACGCCTATGGATCCTTCGTTATCCGACTCGCGAGATCCGGTTCGACCGACAGATTCCTTCGTGTGAGTGTTTAAACCACCGCGTTCTCTGCGTTTCTCCTTTGTCCGAGAACCGTATTCCCCTTTATCCGAAGACGTTGGCTTCAGGAAAGATGACGCGAAAGCAAATCCAAGTTTAATTAAATCCGCGAGAAATAGGGTCGACGAGGATTCGTAATTCTCCGCGTTGGTAATCGTAGATCGTGTTACGCAAGGGTTACCTGTGCCTCGGTCTTATCCGGATTATCGTTTTTGGTCCGGGTCCAGGAGTTTCGGGGAACGGAGGAAAAAGTAAGGAAGGTCGGGGTGAAAGCTGGTTCCGCCGGACGACAATGGAGTCTGGCCACGGAAGACTGGAAGATTTTCGGAGAGAATTGCGACGGAGGGCAGTGGCCACCGGGAGCGTCCATAATTTAGCGAGGATCCAAAGTTTCTTGCCGTTGGAATACTTGTTCGACGCAGCGGCGTTCCTCTTTAACCCCCTTGACACGTTTTCGCAGTCGATGCGAGGCAACGACCACTCGCGTTCGTGGAAACCGGCTTCCGAGCTTTTTACCCCGGGACAAATTCTGCGGTTTCCCCGGCAAGATTCTACCCACAAAAGCTACGCTCCTTTTGACAAACTTCCAATCCAATCGACAAACGAATCGATCGACCCGACCGATTCCCGGGGATATTCAATGGCCCGCCTCGATTCACTCCTTTCCTCCTTTTCTTTCGGCCCGCGTCCCACCGTACAATACTTTACCACGGTAAACTTCGCCGCTCCCATTACGCCACATTTCGAATCTAATTACACGTTATGTTTCTGCCCCCAGGGGGTCCCTGGCCCCGATCGATGCCCCTCCGACGCGATGTTTCGCCCGTACACACTCTGCACCCTTTCTCTCGCGTCGCGATTTTCCCTTGCGTCTTTCTGTTTACTCGTTTCCTTGTTTCATCGACGCGTCCGACTCCTCCGAGGAGACCGGAGGTTACTGCTTCGCCGAGTTAAATCGGCCGGGAAAAACGAGAGCAGTGAAAATTAACGAACGGTCGTAACGAGGAAAGGAAAGGCGAGATATCAGCGGCGCCGCGTCGTCCTACGTTCATCGTGTCTTTATCCCCGATAAAAGAGGAAAAAGAGAGAAGGAAGAGAGATAGGGAGAGAGAGGCTACGGGTTGCAAAATCTGACCCGGTTGCTCGTTTCGTCGTCGCTCCTTGCAGATTTACTGCGCGAATCACGCGGCCGCCGGAAGTGACGTTTGCACATGCACGCGCGATTTATTTTCCAACGAGAGAACGAGCCCCGATCCTCGAGCCGTCGGTGTTAGCCGCGTCCCGCCCCTCGTCACGCTGAATCGACCAGCGGCGCGCTTTCAACGCCACCCTCTGCCCCGCGGTTTCGTCTTGATTTCTTGCTCGAGGTGAGCTCGAGCTGAGCTCGAGGTGAGCTCGCCCGCTCCGAGTCCTCTTCTACGCGCGCTTTGATGCTGGTCACGCGGAAGTGCAAATCTTCCCGGGACCATTTTGCGGCTGGGAAAACAGCCAGCCCCGATTTTGTTTGTCTTTCCGATATGCCGCGCCGTGTTCCAAGACGGTCCCGCTGGGGGTGGCGGTGTTGCTGTTCGGGTTCGTTAAGCGCGCAAATAGAATACGCTCGCGGAGGGGTAGAGGAGTGGCGGGAGTACCGGAGGGAAACGAGGCTCGAAATCATGCCAAAAGAGTAATTTTATCCTCTGGAAACTGGGACGAGGTAAAAGAACAGAGCGTTGGAAGGATTTAACGCGCCGTCGAGTCCGAGGCTCGATGACTGGATTTACGAATGGCCATTTTCCGCCGTCGAGTTACGGATTAAACGGCGATTTATTAAGAGTCACCGGTACCGATGCTGGCCGATCGACGGACGCGTGCACAGCGCGAAACTTTACGCCTGCCGCGATATACGCTCGGCTCCTCGCCGGGGCCGAGCCCGATCGATCGTCCAGCGGATACAGCCGGGACTAATAAATGCGCTTTCGGGAAATAAAGGGAAAAATAAAAGCAGCCGGGGGTATATCGATAAACTGGCCGGAGAAGTTGGTTATTTTCGCATGGAAATTTCCCAACGGCCGGGCATGCAAAAAGCGGAAATATTAGCGGCGGATAAGCGGGCCGGAATGTTAAATTTGTTCACAACAATTGATCACGCGCGTCTCTCAGCTCGGCGCGCGATTCCACGTCAGATCGCGCGTACTCGCCGCGCTCTTCGATCGCCGCGCGTCCTCTATTTTCGTTTTTATTTTTATCCGCTTCTTTTTTTTTTTCTCTCTCTCTCATTCTCCCCTGGCGAATCAAACCCCCGTGTCAGGGACGCGCGTATTCGTTCGTTTGAAAATCAACGATATGCATATTCATCGGCGGGATCGAAGCGCTCTGGCCGTCGCGATTTTCGCAGTCGTTGACTCCGCTACGAACGATCACGGTTCAACCCTCCACCCTCCCAAACCCTCCGATTCCTATTCATCCAGCGTTGAGAAAAATCGCAGGTTTTCCGAGCGGGGTTAGGTAGACGAGGCTCGAGTCAGCGTCCAACGGCGACCCCATTCAAGGTCGCTCGACACCGCGCCGCCCGTCCATCCGGGTTAATCAAGGTCTCTCTCGGTGCGTCCACTCGGTAATTCGGTTAATTAGACGGTGGCTAGAGGTTAACGACGTGGGCGTTGCCTGGGATTGGTAGACTGCGCGTCGCGGCGCGGTTCAGCGCGCGAGGACGGAAGAAGCCGGGAAGAAAACTCGGTGGCGCGACGTCACGGGAACGCGTCTGAAATCCTAGGAGCTTTGTGCGGTGACTACCTGGCTGAAAGGAAGGACATAAAGCGGAAAGGGAAAAGCGGAGAGTGGGGTCGGGTCTGAACAGCGACGGGTGGAAACGGCACGAGGAGGATGAAGAGGAACCGCGACGCGACGCGGACGCGCGAGACAAAGGAACGATGGAAAAGAAGAAGCAGAAGCATCCAGCGTGTATTATTTTCCAGGATGATGAGGGCGGCTGCTAGCAACCGAGCTTGCTTGCTTTTTAGGGGCTGCTGCAGGCTGGCTGAGACAGGATGAGAGGACGAGACGTACAATTAGTACCGGCTCCCCTTTCGCCGCCCTTTCGCCCGCGATTGTCAACTCGCTGCTTCCGATCCGAGAGCCATACGGCCGCCTATCGACCTGTCCTCGTCCTCGTCGTCCTCCTCGTCGCCGTCGTCGTTGTCGGGACCCTATCCGCTAGATCTCATCCACCAGATTCCCATCGATGGATCGTGCCGAGCGGGTGAAGGGTTAAGGACTCCGATATCGCTTCCTGCAGGCTAACTGCTTTCTCGTCGTTAGAACGTCGGGGAATTAGTTGGTGCCTGGCTCATGCTCTTCGGGTTTCCTTGGCGCGCGGAATGGAAATGAAGGGACGGGTCGGTGTTGTTCGGGGGTTGAAACTTGCGGAATGACTTCCTCTATTCGCGGTCCGATGTACGACCGGGGTTGCGCTCGAGGTTCGGCTCGTAGTCTCCGAAACGCGATTCCGCTTTGTTCCATTCCATCGCGGAGATATCGCCGCGAAGATCCGCTGAGTTTCAGCGCGAGAGAAATACCGAATCGGAACGGCGGAAATAACAAAGGCGGCGAAATCGGAGTCGGAAGAATCGGGAGGGATAATTCTTTCACCGTCTAGTTCGACGCGGCGTTTTCCTCGCGTTTGCAGGAATTCGCGAGCGCAGCTCGAGGGAACGAGGGAGGGAGGAGCAGCTTTGTGGACCCTGTCTACTCTTATCGCGGATTCCAGGCCATTGTCCAGGTCCTGACTCGGCCGCGCATAAAGTTCCACCCTCTCTTTGCTCGCGTTTTCTCTCCCCTTTGCCCCAACGAACTGGCCGGTCGTATGGCTAGAAATTAGCTTCGAATAACTCGCGATTACCGCGCGAGTCTTCTTCGCTCGTTACCGAGTTACCGGCTACGATCGGAAAGGTTAGAAAGATTAGAAAGATTATCCGTGGGCGGCGCGCGCGGATTACTCGGCGGGTTTAAAAGCGGTGGAAATTGATGGAGCGAGGAAAAGGAACGCAGGCTTTTGCCATTACCGGCAGAGCTGACCCAGTGACACGCATCAGATTCGTTTCGCTCCGCTTGAAAACTCGACGGAAAAATGCACCGCGAAGACGCCATTGACGCGCCGTGAAAGTTTTATCGACCGACGCCACTCCTCGCCCAAACGAACCGTTTCGTTTTTTCCCGCGAATCATCGCCCCTTTCCCGTCTCCTCTTATTTTCCTCTTTAACGAGCATCGATTAAACCTCGTCGTCGTTTGATCGCGTCTCGCTTCCTTTGTCTCGCCGGACCAGACGCCATTCCGATTCCGACGCCGAGCGTCCGCGAGCCCGGGTTACGTCCTCTTAAACCAATATCGATCGTTCGCTAGCGAAACGTCGCGAAACGATCGAGCAGCGTCGAGTAATAATTTTCGTTTAGGATCTCGTTTCCGATCGTGGAGCCGATCGAACGCGGAAAGGTCGCGTTTATCGGAAAGTTGCTCCCCCGTTGGAAACGTTTCGGCCTTTGTCTCGACCTCGGAGATTCTTCCGGTGTATACTCGATGGACCGTTATAATTCGAAGGCGTCGCGGTAGAAATGCGAGCGAAGAGAGGCGGCGCCGGGAAAACTCGAGCAACGTGACCCGATTCGCGAAGGCGCGTGAAAATCGTTCCCGTACGAATCACCGGGAGGCCAGGGTGCGACATTTCATCCGGCGAGGACTTGACTTTTCGTCCTAATTTCGCGTTAATCGATTTCGGCTCGCGTACATCGCATGCACGCGTCGTTGCAGTTAAAACGTACACGTAGCAGCATGTCGGCTCCGTCGTCTTTCACCTTTCTCCTTCGTCTTTTCTTCGCTTTTCTTCGAATTTTCTTCGCTCTCCTTCCTCCGTTCTCTCGTCTCGATCTCCGCACTCTCTCCGCTTCCGCCCTCTCGTTCTTTCAACCCGTTCGAATCGTCGTAAATCGAAGTCGGTCACAGCTGCGGCCAACGGCCGAAGGTTTTATCTTCCTCGACTTCCTAATGAAACTCGATTCCACCGTAGCGCACTGCAGCTCCACTAAATAATACTTAGCGGCCGGCTTTTTCTTCCGGCCGGAATTGAAATCGAGGAAAACCGTGGAAATAGGTCGCGAGGAATTTCCACTTTGCCCAGAGCCGGCCGCGGCTCTCGCGCCGCGACCATTCTCTCTCGATCCGCCGCGCATCCTCGCCATTCGATCCTCAGACGCTGCGATTTCTTGCCGATTTTCCCCGAATCTCCCATTTCCAACCGTTCATTCGTCCAGAGTCCTATCGCGTGTCCAACTTTCTCCATTTTCCGCTCTCACGACGCTTCTCCATTTCCTCGCGTTCCTCGTTCACCGGCGCGGAAACGGTTTTCTTCTATCTATATTCCAGAGCGCAACGGTAAAATCGGTCGAGTTACATCGATTGGAAGTAAAGGAGGATTATACTTGTTGCGAGCGTAATCCGTTTAAGGTGGATCAGGGAAGAGAATACCCGGGTTAATCGCGATGTCAGTTAATCGCCGCGACAATCGTCGTGCATGGAGATCCGTATCATAGGATTGGATTCGAAAAATTTCCCTCGTTTATTCGCGTTGAATCCTTCGTGGCAAACATCCCATATTTATGGCGAATTTCGATCGTGACATTGGGAAACGCGGCTATGGTTTTACGAGGGCAATTCGGCTGACCGTGTCAGGCCGGTTTCCCGGTCCACTAGGCACAGAAGCGACGTCGTTTGCAAAGTCCTTCCGAACTAGGTCCACGATCCTTGCTGGATCCACGCAGGAACGGTCCGGTACCAGTCCGTAATGGGCAAAGTTAATCTCGAATTGTCTCTTTTCCCGCGGTCCCGTCGCGCACTGGCGAATGATGTAGCGAACCGGCGATCCGGTCGAGAGGATGAAAGTTTGGCAAATGTAAAAAGTTCACGTGGAACGTCCGTGAGAGATCGCGTAGACAGGCCGAAGGTAAATAGTCCGTCGCAATGGGCGATGGTCGTCAAGTTCGTAGAAAAGTATACCAAGTCGACGGGATAAGTCGAGTCTAACGTCGACGCGAGATTTGTAGGTGTTTGGTTAATCTCGAAGATCAATATTATTAGCTATAAGCCTGAGACAGGGAGCTCTATTAGACATGGCGGACTCGGCGTTTACTTCCTTCCCTTGCGACGCATATTTCTCTAGGTATCGCGGATGTCGACACGGTATTGTCAGCTGGTGAACCTCTATGACGATTTCTGCGTCCATTTCCCAGCTCTTTCGTTATTCTCCAGATACGAATCGTCGTTCGGAAGTATCCGCGATGTCTACGTGAATCTCGTAGACAGGCAGAAGGTAAATAGCCCGTCGCAATGGACGATGGTCGTCAAATTCGTAGAAAAGTATACCGAGTCGATGGGATAAGTCGAGTCTAACGTCGACGCGAGATTTCGAGGTGTTTGGTTAATCTCGAAGATCAATATTATTAGCTATAAGCCTGAGACAGGGAGCTCTATTAGCCATGGCCGACTCGGCGTTTACTTCCTTCCCTTGCGACGCATATTTCTCTAGGTATCGCGGATGTCGACATGGTATTGTCGATATACCGATGGTATAACGTCTATGACGATTTCCGCGTTCATTTCATTAGTCTCCAGATACGAATCGTCGAGCAGAAGTCTCCGTGAAACTCGGAGCATGGTTCTGTTCGTCGATCACTGATCGAAACGCGATTCGTCAGACGTTAAACCGGTTTCGAGCGATCCCGAAATCCGCGAAGGATGAAACCCGCGCAATTTATCGCGAAATACATCCTAGACGATATATTTTATCAGGGAGATTCCTTAATTACGAAGATCAATATTATTAGCCGTAAGCCTGAGACAGGAAACTCTATTAGCCATGGCGGACTCGGCGTTTACTTCCTTTCCTTGAGACGCATATTTCTCCAGGTATCGCGGTTTTCGACACCGTATTGCTAGCTGGTGAACCTCTATGACGATTTCCGCGACCATTTCCTAGCTCTTTCGTTATTCTCCAGATACGAATCGTCGTTTGGAAACTCGGACCACGGTTCTGCTCGTCGATCAGTGATCGAAACGCGATTCGTCAGACGTTAAACCGGTTTCGAGCGATCATGAAATCCGCGAAGGATGAAACCCCCACAATTTATCGCGAAATGCATCCTCGACGATGTATCTTATCAAGGTTTGGAAGATTCCCGTGGTATATCGGGAAATAACCGAGAAACAGGCGCGACTGGAAATAAAAGCCACGACCAGATATCTTCTTGGAGCTTCTTCGAATTAATCGTTGGATAAAAATCTCGTCTGGCTGGTTCGCGATCCCCGAGCAGACGGGTCTGAAATTACTCGGCGATTCCCACGAGCGTGGTAGCACCGAACCCGATTCATCTCGCGGAAGGATCGCGAAATGGTTGGAGGCTGGTCGAACGCTCGACGCGATGGGGTAGTCGATTCGGCGTCGGTGAAAACGCATCGTTGCACGAGCCGGGCATTGTCTCGCGCGTCGCCGAACGCGCGCGACGCTCTCGGCTCCGGGAGAGCGGAAGCGATCGCGCGCGCGACGAAAACTCGCGTTAAAAAACCGCGACTGCTTTCAGCTCGACGACGTCGAGTCTCGATTATTCCGCGGTCTGTCTCTTTACCCGGCGTTCCTCTCGAGGACCGCGCCGGAACCGCGTCCTAATGTATCGCCGATTCTCCATTCTCCCCTCGAGTATCGGGATTCCACTCGTAACGTTTCTATTTTCTATCCCCACGGCGATGGTCGCTTTACGAGGGCGGTCGTGCATCATCTCGCCGACGACAGATACCGGTTGCTGGCGCGCGGAAACGTATTGGCCGCGAGATCCTCGCGGAGGATGCATGGACATTCGGAGTGTCGATAAAATAAAGATTCCCGACGGGTTACCGGTCGTGTGTTCGATCCTAGCTCGTAACCGGCGATTGAATCACAAGTAACACGCTCGGTCAGGAGGTATCGACGACGCGGCGTCGTTCCTGAGATAGGAAATCAGCGATAACCGGTCGCGACGATCGCTCGAATGGCGTTCCTGGAACGCGGTTGGAACGCGATTGGAACGCGCGGCGGTTGGAAATTGAAACACGGAAGAAGTTAGGGTGGCTTAACCGATTCGACGACGCTGTGGCCGACGCAGTATCCCCGGGAAGCTCGGTGTGACACGGTAACGGTCGCGTTTGGCCAAGTATTCGAGGGCGGTGGCTGGAATGGTGGTCCAGCAGCGGCGTAAATACCTCGGGTCGCGGCCACCTCCCTGAGAGAAACGTGCTATTACGTTTCCGGAAAACTCAGCAACGATATTACCTGCCGTTTGCTGAAATTCTTTCCGCGGGAATTAGCTCGACTGCGGCGTGGCGCTCGGCGACGCTCCGCGGGGCTGGTTACCCCTCGGCGAGGAAGACGCCGGAGAGAGGAGGACGCGTGCTGCTCGCGAGGCGGCGTCGCGAGACTTTTACCGCTGTTGAAAGTAATTCTCCTCGAGGGTGGGGAAAAAGGGGTTGAATGGCATTACGGGTTAAGTATACCATCAAGAATTTTCTACTCGCCGGCAGTTATAGCGTCGTCGACGCGGCCCGATGGCCGTCCTCGTCGTATATACTTTATAGCCGCCGGCGACAGATTTAGTTTGCGTAATAAGGTTGCTTTTACGGCACGCCCCGAGAAACTCGCGGGACCGGATGTATCCTAAATTTAATAGAAACTCCTAGCATTGTCCGCCGCCAACTTTTCCGCCCCGCGATCGGCCCTGGCGATTTATCGCCGGCAACCTTGTACGATATGCCTGCTCGAGTTACCTTGGCTTCGACCACCATTCCAAAGGCTGAAACATCTTCTCGCCTTCGCCTTTCTCCTCTTATTTACGTTTTCCTTCGTTTATTTACGTCTAACGCTTGTTCTCCCGGCGACGCGATCGGAGAGGTGATCGATTTCGTTGGTCCACTTTGCCGAAAATTCCCCATTAGCCTATGCGGGAACGTTAACGAACTTTTCCGCGAATTAGAGAAAGTTTGGCGGAATGGTTTCTCCGTAGGGGCGTGAATGATTGAACGGACGCGATACGTTTTCGGTTGGCCGGCGAGGCGGCTTGGAAGTTGGAAAAGTTTGGCCCGAATAAACGGGCAGACAACGGGCTCGATCCGAGCGATTTCGTTGAATTATTTAGACGAAACGGGAAAGCGAGGAGGAACGGCGAGAGAGCGTGGCCGTTAGCTCGGTTGCCAGTGGCGCAGAGCAAATTAATAAAGCTTCTACTTTAAACGACGATGCTCGACCTTCGATGTCTGATGAAAATAGAGCATGACACCCCTTCCAGATCGTCTTAATGAGCCGGCTGCAACGAAAGCTGTCTAGACATCGTGACCAAAGATAGTAATGAAGTATAACGACTCTCTGGATCCCTGGTTGGCATCCAGCGCGAGGTCTGCTCGTTTAAAAAGATCGTTCGACGTCCGGACGTTATCGGAATTTTATTTCTCATTTTATTTCCTTTCGCTTTGTCCGAACGCGAGAAATTTCCATTGATACGAGAGGTGACAATAATAATCGCGATAGTATTTATTCACATGTAACGAGTGAAATACTCTTTTCGTTTACGGTAAATCGATAAACCGAAAATGTTTGCGCGACGGCCGAGCGATATTAAATGTGAAATATGAAACGAACGGAGCGTAAACAATTTACGGTAACGCAGTACGGATATACGAGGGAAAAAATAAAAAAAAAAAAAAAGTACGGAAGAAGAGATAATAAAACGAGAAATTGAAATTTCGGATTTGAGATTAAGGTTAATGCGATGCGCGGCGCGGTGGTTATTTAATGAAACGAAGCNAAAGAACGGAAGAAGAGATAATAAAACGAGAAATTGAAATTTCGGATTTGAGATTAAGGTTAATGCGATGCGCGGCGCGGTGGTTATTTAATGAAACGAAGCGATTGTTCCAGTTGGAGAAGAACGTATTATATCAATATTATCGTCGCGACTGATACTCGCGATGTTTTCACCGACCATTTTTCTCGAATTGCCTTTAAAAATGTATCGGAAAGCGGCGCGAGAATCGTCTCCGGGTCGGAAATAAGCTTTCACCCCGATTAAATTAAATTTTGCATCGTCATCCGACGCGTCGGTATTTTCCTGTCCAGATTTCGCGATTAGCTCGACGTATCGACTGTTCGCCGCGACAAAGGGAGCGTCGATAAATCTCCCCATAAACCTCGCGATTCTTTCGAATTCTCTCGACGTCCCCGGATACGCCGACTCTCGCGTCCACCTGACACTTTCCTTTCGAATACTTGAGCGTCGTTATCGCGCTCGTTAGGGATGTCAGTCGACCCTGATGACCGTTCCGCTGCATCGAGACTCGGTAATTGCTCGGTACTCGCTGCGACGCGCTTGCTACACCGGATACGGCATCGCGAGCCTCCGAAATATTTGGGTCTTCCGGATTCTCCGAGTTCCTTGCGCTCGCCCGAAGACCATCCATAAATCCTTCCTGATCGAATATCCTCTCGCCCCTCTTCCTCGAGCACTCGAGTCACGAACTTCCGGCCCATGCTCGCGAAGCTTCTGGCAGACTGGTTCTTTCCGTCTCCCCGTTTCTCGCGCCCTCTCCTCTCGTTTCTCGCCCGTTTCCAAGCCATCGCCGCGCGCCGCCCCGTCTCTCCGCCACCTCTCCGCCCCGCTTTGCATAATTTCTATCGCTGCAAGTGGAACAGCGGCGGCACGTAACTGCCACACGCTCGCGCGTTTTGCGCCGGCTACGTGTGTATCGCGTGTACGCGCACCCTCGTTTCGCCGCGAGGGTAAATTGACACGAAGACGAAGAGAAGGCGGCGGTACGCGGTCGTACGCGTTGCTGGATACGCGAGGATCCGGGTTGCTTATTAGAGAGCAAACACGAGCCATCCGTGGCGTGTGGTTGTTTGACGAGGAACCAAGAGGACCCGGAAGCAAGCCGCTCGATCTTCGTCTTTGGTTCTTCGTTTTCGGTCGTTCGTTGGAGCATCAGCCCGGCGAGGATTCGCCGCGACGTCTGTTTGCCGGATTACCGGCGGCCAGATGTTTTCGCGCTTAGGAACGGTCGGACACGAGGATCGGGGAAACGTATGGCCTGCGAGAGGATAGAGACCGGAAGCGGATCGCACTCGGATTTGCCGGGACGGCCGCGGAGGGATAACTCGGGATTAATCGGCGGCGGGACAGGTGGCGTTAATTCAACGAGGAATTCGCGGAGATCCGCGCGAGCACCGCGAACGTTCCGTTCATTTTCTCCGGTTTTAATCGATAGAGCTGCTGTCCTAAAAAAGAATTCCGGCCGTACGCAGGGGGAGGGGGGGCATCGCGCGCGAAATTCCCCGGCTCGTTTATCATTTCCATTTACCCATTGGAAACTTCGGTTCATGGTGTAACACGCGGCAGGATTTGTAGTTATTTAATTTATCGGAAATTAATTAGATTCGCTTAGCTTGCGCCGGCGTTGCTCGGTATCTGCTGTATCCCCCGATCCTCGATTTAAACTGTATTTCAAGCGATTAAACTTGAATCCTCGGTCTAGCGTGAACGCGTGTACCTTGCAATTTATCATGCAGCTGGAACCGGAAGGCCGGCGTTCGAAAAATCAGCAGGCCGGTTAAAAATCGAAGGGGATCGCTGGGATCGTCGCGCCGTCGTGCTCGTTACCGCGACGTTGATTCGATTAAATCGACGCCCGGCGTAGGAATATACACGCGGCCTGTTTTTCGTCAAAGTTCCGGCGACGCGTGTCCCCCGATATCGGCTCTTTTTCCGCGCGGCTAGAAGCGCGAACATAATTACGCTTTTTAATCCGGATTATCCGCGGAACCTCGGTGACGAATCTCGTTACAGCGCCGAGAATTAAACGTATTTCAACCCCCGCCGCGGGATCAATATTTTCGTCCGGCATTATCATCTTGCAAGGTTTAATCGTTCATTTCCGCGCGACGAGGCAGCGATACTCGCTTCGCCGTTCGATACGCTACTCCTGCTGTTTTTCTTTCCTCTCTCTCCCTGTTTTTCCTCTCCCCTTCTCCCGCTGCCATTCGATTTGCTTGTTTATCGAAGCGTCGATCGCGCGATGGGAAGAATGCCGCGGAATGGCGAGGAGGCCGCGGCGAAATAAAGCGATGGAAAGGAAGCGGGTTGGGGATCGAGGGGCGGCCATCGCCGCTAGCTGACCGCGGTAATTTAACAAACTGCAAGGAGCCAGTCGATGGTAACCTACCGAGCGCAGTTTGCAATGGAAACCGCCGGACAATGAGACACGCGGCCAGTTCGAAATTCGATATGTAATCATCGGAGCGAACCAAGAACCCCGGTTTCCAATTGTTTCCAAGTATCATTCGAGGTTCGTGTTCCATCGAGGAGAAATATCGAATGCATTTTCCTTATAACCTATAGGCCAAGACGAGAGAGAGAGAAAGAGAGGGAGAGAGAGAGAAAGAGGAAGAGAGAGGGTGTGAGAGAGGGAGAGAGAAAAGCAAGAGCAGCGAGGACGGTTGTTTCGCGATAGCTGGGTCAACGAACTGTGATGGTTGGAAACGTGGTCGAAGCGTTCCGTTGATACGAAATTCCGCTGGCTGTTATTTTCCGCGATACACTGCAAAATGCTCGCGCGAAGGATTTCCCCGGGAAGCCATTAATTTGCATCCTAATCGAGGAAATCGTTACTTTCACCGGAGTATGCCCCATTTACAAAGTAAACAGATTAACCCCGTCATGAATATTTAGTTTTAATGTTAATCCTTTAATTAATATTAATGCGCCGTTATCAAACATTAGGGTTGTTTAAACCTCTGCATCGAATTATGCTCGGTCTTGTACGCGCCGTTGTTAACCGATCCGAAAACAACACCGAATTTCTCCCCTGCCTCCCTGATTTTCGATTTCCGTCCCTTCCTTTGGCCGAGAATCTACCCGTTCCGAATTAATTATGCCGATAACGCGTCGATTCCGGCGGCAAGTGTTTAATACTCGCAGAACCGACGGTGATTGTTCGGGAAAAACTTTGGCATCCGTCTCGCGCGCGAACGACAATCGGCACGTTAATTAAAACCTCTTTCCCTGCTTTGTTACTTAGCCGATGGATTCGCAGCTTTTTTTTTTTATCGAGCCCGAACAATTCGCGATAACGCCGTCTGTCGAAATTGCTTTTGTTCGGTACGGTTACCGATTGTTTCCAGTCACCACCGCGCACGGTCCACGGCTCCCCGAAGAGAATTACACCCGCGTTCGCTGGCGAGTAAAAATTTCGGCTTGTCGACTCCGTCGATATATTCCTCGAGCCCGCGATTTAACGCGTCCGAAGTCGCGAGCCGCGATTCGCGTCGCGTTTGACCGCACCGAGCCATTTTACGCCCAGCAACTCGGCCGGTGATCTTGTCGACTCGTACCACTGTCGCGACGGAGCAACGAAGTCTCGTTCTACTTCACCGCCGTTTCCATTCTTTCTCGAACCGTTTTATCGGAATTATTTAACGTTCCACCGACTTTCCAGATAAATCTGGTCGATCTTAGCATCCCCGGCCTCGTTCCGCGTTTCGTTCACGTACCGACGCGGTTTAGAAGCCCGGAATGAATCCGGTATCTCGGCAGCGGCTCGACGTACGTCTTCTTAAAGGCAAATTGCCCAGGGATCGTGTCACTGCTCGGTGTTCCAGTTATAAATAACGTCGGTACGTGAGTGACCTGCCGAAAAAGGTAGCTTTACGCGAGCCATCTCTTCTCCTTTCTTCTTTTTTCCCTCCGCTCCCTTTGCTCCGCGCCGCGCTCTCTTCGTGCCCGTTCCTCCGACCCTATTCGCTTGGTACGAGCCAGCCGGGTCCGCGAATTCTCGGAAATCCCCTGGTATCTGAGAGTCTCGGTGACGCGATATCGGGGATCGCGCACGAACGAAACCGGACGCGTGCCGTGGTACCGCGTCGCGGCGCGGTCGACCGCGTTTGTTCGCCTGGCCAATCGAAGGCGGACGGAGAAAATATCGTAATCGACGTGGACGGTGCCAATAAATCGGTACCGTGAATCGTCGACTAATGACGAGTCGGCCGTAATAGTTCCACGATATTACACTGTCTCGTCGATAACGAGCAATATTTCAATGCGCCGGCCGTTATTGCCAGCCGAAGTGACGGCCGTGATTGTAAATCACTAAACGCGATTACGTGGCCGGTGCGATGCCGGTCGATGTACCGGGCGAAACGTTAATAAAGATTCCACGTCGCGAGGAGACAGGGAGGAGAGAATCGTCTGGCTTTTCATACGGGAGAAAAATATATAGACGGAACGTGTTGGAAAGTGTCCGAGACAGAGTCCTCTCTCGGGGATGTAATTACTGGAAACTCGAAACTCGAGGCTCGTGGCAACTTTGCCTTTCCGCCAGTCGCTTTACCCGTCTCGAGCATCCGACTGGCGTATCGCTGCGCGAATCGCTACAAAAGCGAGTCGATCCTCGACGCATAAAAATCCACGCGGCGAGGTAATTTAGCAGCAGCGAAACGCCGGTCTACGAGCTCGCTGATTCTACCCGGTCGAGCATTTTTCACCTCCGCTTCATTTCGCCGGCGTGTACCGCGAGATGTTTGGAAAAAATGCAGCCGTCGGTAAAGATAACGAGAATCGTGGTCGCGCGTGTACGCGAGAACACAGATAAGCGCGATTAATTTTCTCTCCGCTCTATCCCGTTCTTGATCGCTAACGAGACACCACGAGGAAGAGAGAGAGAGATAGAGTTAAAACGGTTATTTCGGTATGCCGGGAAGCACGGAGTAGACAAACGAACGGTATATCGGGGAGGATAAAAGCGGATCCGGCGGAAAAGTTTGGAAAGGAACTCGAGCGAGTGGGGATTTATCGCGACGCTCGGTTGCCGAAAATTACCAGGGCTGGGCTGCTCGATAGGAAGAGAAACGAGCTAAGGGATTTTCCACGAGGGTCGAGAGCGGTAAGAGCGTTTTCTGGTGATTAGAGTTCGACCAACCGGAGCAACCGGCTGAACTCCGATAAAAAAACGAGAAGAGTTTCGGCTGAACTGTCGGTTAGATACATGCACGTACGTACAGGGTGGCTCTTCGTTAACCGTATCGACCGAGATACTTCTTTCATCTTCTCCAATTACGGGAACGTTGCAAAACCAGAGCGACGTACGAGTCGACTTTTGGCCCGGAAGAATTTCCGCGATGCGCGTATCGGCACCGGGGCGCGGCCGGTCTGACCAAAGCCGGACCCTCGCCACTTAAACGTTGCTGCGCGCTTTGCTGCAGCTCTGCCTAGATTCCGTCGTGCAACCGTACCCGGTCGAAAGGATCAACGAACGTCGGATTTGTCCCGTGCCGTGGAGAAACACCGGGAACAACCGTCGGATCGATACCGTTCGACTGGACGCGGACGCTTTTATCGATAACGCCGGCGCCGGTCTCGATCGCCGCGTTTCCGCGCGGCGGGGAAAAAACCGGAGGAAATATTTCAGGCCGAGGGACACCCAGTAGATCCAGGTAACCGTCGTGGATTTATCGATAGGTTGAGCTCGCGTTAAGACTCGTCCGCCGGCACGGGAAAAAGAGTAAAACACGAGAGAGAGAGAAAGAGAGAGAGAGAGAGCCGGAGTGTATCGATCGGCGAGGAATCCGGCAGGCAATCAACCGTGTGCCGTAGAAACGGCACAGTTGTTAATCGTTGCTGCGGCCTGTCTGCGGAATGGGCATCGGGAACCGTTCTAAGATTTATTCTCGGTCTGCCGTATCGTGCCCGTTTCCTCGTAATCTTTTAATCCGCCGGCTCGTCCCGGCAAATACGCCGCCATCTCCCTCCAAGATTTCCACTCCGGGATTAGACTGGCTACTCGCCGCTCTCGAAACCGCGACTTTTTCGCCGTTCCGAAATTTTTACCCTTCCTCGAACGTCAAGGGTGACTCTGACAGTAGAGTCGACACTCGCGGTATTCCAAAGCGATATTTTAGTCGATCGTTGAAATGCTCCTTTCCCCGGGAGTACGTTCTCGCGGAGATTGCCCCATAGGTGGTAGCGTATCGGCGTGAGAGGGACCGGAATCGGAAGGAAATGGGTTAAAGAACGCCGGAGCTGGCTCGATCTCGTTCTACCCAACTCGCCGGTTTTATTCATATCTCGCGCGGCGTTTTTCCAAAGCTACGGAAAGGAGCTGTTTCGCCGTTGAATGCCGCGGGATTCAGGCTTTTCACCGCTTTCGACTACCGTTCTGATTAAATTCCACGGGGATCGAGGCAGCGAGGATCGCGTGAAAAGTGACGGTCGCGATCTCCGGTTCACTTCAATGCCGCGAAATAATTATTCATCGGTCGGCAAGACGTCGTTTAAGGGAATAGAAGAAAACGGCAGAGAGAACGGCGGGAAATTGAGAGGAACATTCATTCGTAGCTGGAGGTTTCGCGAGCCGCTTTCAGCGCGTTACGCTCCGCGCATTGACTCGCACGGAACGCTTTCATCCTCGCCGTCGATTCTTCCTCGATACCGTATCCAAACGATCGTTCTCGCGAGATTCGGCAAGACGGGCTCGTTTTCTTAGCCGAGACGCCTCTTTGCATTCGTCGTTTGCGAGTTTTTCTTCGCGCAACTATTTCACGGGCTAGTGCCTTTCAATTAAACGCCGCCTCGGCCCGTCCTCTCAATGGTCTGCTCCTTTCTCGCGCTTCTTTCTCGAAAGACCAGCGCCTCCTTCTTCGGCCTGCTTTCATTTCGCGCGATAGCGTCGGGATAACATGCTGAAGGAACGCCGATGCCGGCGAGCTGGCGATTCAGGCTTGCGTCGAACTGCTCGCGTGGTGAACCGGCCGCGATCCATTAACCGCGCGAGTCTTCCTCGCGGCGCGTGAATGGAGACGAAGCTTAGTGGAACAGAGGCTTTTGAATCGCGCTGTTGTACGATCACAGCCGCCTGCTCGGCGTACTCTTTCAGATTCGCTCGCTAATTTGCCGTATTAAAGAAAAGAGAAGAAAAAAGGAAAGAGAGAAAGGAAAAGGAGGAAGGGAGAAGAAAGAGCGAGAGAGATAGAGAGGAGAGGGGCGGGAAGAAAGGAGGCGAATGGGGAAGAAAAAGGAGAAAAAAGAACCCGTGTGTCATTAAGCTTGGCTGCTTAATTGGGTTAATGAGGCGATGGACCCGCAGCACGAAATGATAGGCCGCCGTTATTCGAAGGATTCGCTGCTCCGGAAAATTCATTAGGAAAAGTCTTCGCCTACGATGCTGTAAACGCGGTGTGTTTCTTCCACCTTTGTTCGTTCCCGTGAATTTCGCTCGAGTTTCGAGAATTCGCGGGCGAAAGGTCGGAACTGGAGCATCGGTCAATTTTTAGGCAAAACAGAGGAACAACAGGTACTCCCGGCGTATTGTTCGCGAGAACTTTTGCGTCTTAAACTCGATGGACCGTTACGCGTTGGACTTCCATGCTTTTCACCGACAGTATCCGATTCGGCAGCGATATCTACCCGTAAAGTCCAGGTTCTACCCTCCCGGTCTCGATGGCGAGACGAATATCATTTCCGATTTCCAACAAGAATATCCAAGGTTCGAATCCTCGAGGAGTGGTTTGGGATTGATCTCGCTTTTTGGCGAATTTTTCATTCTCGTTCTCTCCGGACCGAGTCCAAATGGCCGACCTTTGACAGGAAATTTCCCCTCGAAGGTGGGAAAAGTTGGAAAAAAAAGGAGGAAAGAGAAAGAAAAAGGAGGAAAAAATGGGTTTCCTTGCGAAACGAGAGCGGAGGAACGAACGGTGTTCCTTTGGTCGCGTAAGGAAGCACGCGGAGGTTGGAGCTTCCGTGTCGGGAAAATACACTTCTGGCGTACATTTGACAAGGGTGAAAATCCCCAGGCAGAAGCGTATTCGAGCGCATTCGACGATGGAGCGCGCGTGTACGCGCGCAGACGTCGAGAGCCGTTGAAATATCTTTCCCCGGATATGCTGCGCGTCAGTTGCAAAGCCGATATTTCAGTGGCGCCGCATATAAACACGAGTAAAAGGACCATTTCGCGCCCCCGCCCGCCTCATCCCTCGTTGCACCACGGATCCACCGAATTTTGATTCCTATCGCCCGAAGTCACTTGCAGCGGCCTTTAAATCTCCACGTTGAGGAATTTTTCGCCGTTTCTCCGCCCGGTCTTCGCGCGCGGTCTTTCCCTAACCGCGATATTTCTCCTCGATATCTAGATCGTTCTAATTTCCAGCAATCCTAGATAACTCGCCGGGAACGACGGTCTCGTTGTACCCTCGACGAAAGGATATATATATCGAGCTTTTTCGCTCGGCGAGAAATACGACCATCGCGCGCCGAGAGATTCGCGAATACGAGGTTACGGAGGAATTTTAAACGTCTGTTCCTGCGGTTGGAGCAGGGGACGTCGAGGAACTTGGAGACACAATTCCGTAGACAGTTGGAGTCTATAGGGTCAAGAATCTCGCGACGTCGAACAGTGTCGAGGTTATTCGAGATTGTAGTAGGTGGTGGAAAGTGGCGGTCTCGGTTTCCTCGGCCGCGGCGAAAGGTATAGGCAGGTCGCCGTCGTTTCCCATTGAATCGACATCCCCGCGGAGAGAGAAGCCTTCCTCATTGTCATCCCGATGTAGGTATATAAAGCGACGTCTTGAATTAGTTTATCCATATGGATCGAGATGGTGGTTGGCGCGGGTTCTCGTAGATCACCCGGATTGCTTTCCATTGTGCGTTCTTCGTTCGACCCACGGCCATTCTCTCCAGTTTGCATCTCAATGCCTCCGCTCTCTCTGCCTCTCGGCCATTCTGTCAGCCCTTCTCGCGCGCCCGCTATTATTGAATTATCCCACACTTGACACGCGAATGCCGTTTTCAACCATTCACCCGCTTTTCACCCGCTTTTCACCCGTCCGCGCTCTCCCGTTGCAGGTTTTTTAATTCGACGGCCGGCCGGAAAAATGGCAACCGTTAGCCACCGACGTCCGCCATCCTCGCCGCGAACCCATTGCAACCTCTATTCCACGAACCTTCGAATTTCCCCGCGAAAATACCGCGAACGTTACGCGGAAACGTGGTTTCGCGATTAGAAAGCGAAAGATTTCTCGGTGTTCGGGATGAAATTTATCGGAGTCACGGGAGACGAAGGAAATGGTTTCCGATTGGACGCTGCGCGCTTACGAGTCGGTCACTTGCTCGGGAAAATCGATGGCGGTTCGCCGACGTTGCGGTTCGTTTACGAGTAACACGGCGTAAGGAGGTATGATACTTAGGCTAGATTGGCCGTTGGTTGTTCGCCGTCGTAAGGCTGACGGCTACACGGTCGGTTAGCTTCCGGTTCGGACTAAATAGGGAAGCTGGTCGACCGTTCCCCGGTTCGTCGGGGACCGGAACGAGGACGCGGAAAATGGCCGCATTTCCCGACATCCCGCGCCATTCGAATAATCATAATCCCATAAGCGTGGTCGTCGCCGTTGATCCTTCCGATAGACCAGTCAGTGGTCCTGGTTACGTGAAATCTTCCCGGAACACCATGTTCTCCGCGGTTTCGTCCTTTGTCAGCCAGCGAACTCCGACCGTGCCTTCTCGGCGAGTAGTTTTTCCGTCGGCGAAATGGCCGAGGATTAATCCGCGTTTGGCGAGCGTTCATTCGCGACGATTTATGCAAGAACTCGCGGCTCCGAGACTTTTTGCCAGTAGGATTCGCGCGCGTTTCGTCCGGGTAAAAAGTGCCGGTCATTAGGAGCAGCGAAAATGCGAGCTACCGTGCCAGCTTTGCGTGTTCCCCTTGTTGTTTGCACAGCTCGGGCCATTCTCCGTTCCGAGATTCGGTTTCGTCGACTAGCAGTTCGAGCGTGGTCCTAATCTCTCCAGTTTTTAATAAAACACATCCGCGTCGCGAATTATCGTTTCTCGCGACTCTCGGAGAGGAGTCGCGCGATATCCCGGGGCAGTCGGGCGACGTAGGAACGATCGTGGAGATAAAATCGAACGAGATGGTAAGGTCGGGGTTCGGGGCGGGATCGAGGGTGAAACTGGAACGGTGGATCGGTGGACGTTCCTCTCTCGGCTGGTCGATTAATTCGCGACGGTGCCGGGACCGGTGATATTTTTCCCGGTGTAATTTCCAGCTGAATCCTCGGCACTTTCGTCGCTGCTATCGACGAGACAGAAGTATCATCGATCGTGAACCGGGGGGTATGTACGACCGGCTTCATCCACCCTCGATTTATCCGAAAAGCTGCGCGCACCCCGAAGATTTGCGAGAGATGGATGCAGGAGACGATTGATTTTTTCTCCGTTTCTTTTTTTTTTTTTCGTTACCCATTGACTCCGCACCCGCGAACTCACGCACGCCCTGGTTGCGCCACCCACTCGCGTACATCCACCACCGTGTGTAGCGCGTGCACGTACGTGAACACGGACGAACACCAGCATCCCGGTGCTCGCAATCTCCAATCCTCGTACGTTGTCACGCGTCAAGCGGTACACGATCCATAACCTGCAAAGCTCCAGGGAGAACCGCCCCCGTAAATCTAGCCGGTGCCTCTAAATTAAGCCGTCTGGTCGGCTAAACGGAGTATACACGGCCTTATAAAAACGTTGGGAAACCGGCCGGGGCAGAGGTTGATTTTATTGTCGCTTGGTTTACATCAACCCACGGCTTTCGCCTCGATCCGTGTCGTTTTAATTAGCCCTCGACGGGAGATCCCTCGGTGTCCTGCGGTCAGGTGAAAGTTCGTTCCCCTCGGGGCTTCTCTCGCGAGTCTTGCTCGCCTCTTCACGCTCGCTTGTTAATCGTCGCGATCGATACCGGCCCCTGTCGCGACTCCGATCCGGGGGCGGAAAAACCGCGGGGAACGGAGTATTATTAATCGAAGAGGGTCCGCGGAAGTGGCGAGGATTCGAAGGAACAACGCGCGGGAAGCACGGAGTGCACCGGTCCGGCCTGGGAAAAAAGAGAAGGTAATTCGTTTCACGTCCTTTTTCACGCTGTTAAGGCGACCCCCGGCGCGTTTATTTTCTTTCCGCCTTTTCACGGCTAATAGGCACACCGGGTGAAACGAAATAGAGAGCCGGTCCAATTAATGCGCCACCCGAACGTGTGTATAAAAGCTTAGTTAGTGGCTGTACGTGGCGCGAGATTCGATTAGCCCAGTTGCAACGCTCGAGCTGCGTCGGGACACTGAACGATGACGACGTGCATTCATGCCGCGCCCATCCTACTCTCTCGCCTCTCCTTTCGATAAATTCGCCTAAACTTTCGAGAAATCTAATAAACCGGACGATTACTAGTTGCCGGCTGTTGCCGCTCGCTTTCGTCTCGCCTCGTTTCATCTCGTCAGACTCGCCGTGACGTTTATCTTTCTGTCCTATTCTCTTTTTCTTCCTCTTCTCTTTTTTTCTCTTTTTTTTCTTTCTCTCTTTCTCCTCTTCCACCTGTCTTGTCGGGAGATGTTCAATTTGCACGCTCCATTTTTCTCCCTCTCCCTGTCCCCCTCTCGTCTTGTCCCCTTGCTTTTCTTTCCCTTTTTTTTCACCCCTCCAACCCTCGCCGTTTTCTCTTTATTCGATTCGGCGCGCGACGTTACTCGCGGTTTAATTTTCGAACCGAGATACTGCATCGATAACACTTCATCGAGCTGGAGCATTTTTCACGGCTCCGAGGCCGGGATATCCGCGTTATTACATTCCAGCCTTCACCTTTGGCGGCGCGTATCGAAAATACATCCGCGATGTAATCGATTACGCGATCCGTCCGTCCGTCCGTGCCTCCCGGTCATCCGGGGAACGAACGTTTCGGGAAAAATATCCAGGCCGATTCGAATTCCATCGCGCGTTCCCGCGCGGCTGCCGACGAATTACCAGGGAAATTAATCGGGGAACGATTAAGGCGTGCCAGTGATCCGCGACGAGGCCTTCGCCGGAGGAACTTGCCCAACTGTGACGAATTGCCAATAAACCCCGTTCGCGTTTCTACCCGATACGTTTTATTTATCCGACGATAAAACGCTCGTCGTACGGTTTTTCCATTTACTGCCGCGTCCCATTTCGACGATCGGAACCTGCCCACGGATCCCAGCCAAGCCACGGTAATTATTTCGTATCCCGCGACACGCGGCAGGGGATAACCGTGGCTGGTTGATCCAGATTGATGGACCAGTCCACCAAGGCTCATTATCGATTCCATTATATCCGTTTCCTTATGCCCGCTCCGATACGCTTCGTATCGCACGCTTCCTCGCGTCTCGAATCCTCGCGTTTAGGCCTCGCTGCAGCTACATATTATACCTCGCGGAACAATCTAAATCGATGAAAAGATAATTAACCTCCTCGCGGCGAATGGCCTATACAACAACCTCTCCATCTTTCTTTCCCTTTGCACGCGTTTTTAATTAACGAATCGCTGCCGAGTGCCTAAACGTTCGCGAGTGTACTCGTTCGGTGTTAACCGGGATTGTCTCGGTTTCCATAGCATTCACTGGCTCGTTCAGCGAAGAAAGGCTGGAGAAAGTCAAAGGATCGTACGCGAATAGCTCCAGTGTTCGGAATTATTTCTCCGTCCGCGTCGAATCTATCGGGTAGCTGACGGGCTATAAATCAGCTCGGAACGCGTGGTCGGAGACGAGGAGGATCCCCGGGTAAATTCTCGCGAGAGCGTGTATCGGGCCTCGGACCCGATACCGGCCGACCCTGTCTCCCTGGAGATCGACAGGGGACGATAAGCTGGAAAACCACGGTTCGCAAAGGGGAAGGCTTGGCTTGGAGAAAGGGATGGAAGGAAAGGCCGGGGATGTATGGAATTCCGGTGTAATTAACTCGGCGGCCAAGGGGGTGGAGCTGGCCGGGAACGAATGGGCTCGATAATGACCGCAGGGTCGTCTTATCTCGCGACCCGACACAGTCCAGATAAAGGGTCCCGCGAGGTCTCTGCCCGACTCGGCCCATCTTGGCCCCGCGCCATTTTTCATTTTCTAATACCGAGCAACGGTCCATCGGTCGCCCGGCCGATAAAAACCTGCGACCGTCGATAAAACTTTTTCCGCTCGTTTCCTAGCCGTTCGTTTCTCTTTTTCCTCCTCCTCCCTTTTTCCTCCTCCTCCCTTTTTCCTCCTTTTTTCCATTTCGCCGACTCGTCGCGAAAATATCTGGACGGGGACACACGGGTCGAAGGCGGTACGGAATTTAAAAGCAGAGTCTATCCGCGATACCTCGCAGCGAGATTATTTTCCATACGCGAGTAACGATATTCGGACAAGTTTATCGACGCGTAACACGCTCTCGTTCCACTTTTCCACCCACAGTCGCACCGCGACGCAATTACCGCCGCTTCGCGTACGCGCAAAATGCAAATGACTGCTGGAAAATCAATAAATCGACGCATTTCGATGCATTAGTCAAACAGACGGAAACGCTGATACGTAATGTCAGCAAGCGCGTTTGGCGCTCGCACGGAAGCCCTCGCGGCGTTTCGTTTCGCGAATTTCGCGAATCGGACTTTCGCGATTTCGATTTCGAAGGACGACAGGAACGAGGGGGAGCAGCGAAGGCGTCGAAAGGGAGACAGAGAGAGAGAGAAAGAGAAGAAAAAATGGAAAAAAAGCGGAAATGTCGGTGGACGATAGCGTATCGCGACGCGTAATTTCGCGCATTAGACTCGCGCGAATTGGCGACTGGCTGGTCGATACCGCGGCCTGTGAAATCGTAAATACGAGCTCGGAGCGGTTCTTGCGGATGTGCAGTTTCAACGGGACACCGATTGTAATTTTACGGCCGGCATCAATGAAACCGTCCGTATCCGAGGAATATTTATTTCCCGGCTACCGTGGAATGTATAAATTTCATTTGCATGTCAATAGTGGATATACCTTTTTACGTAATTCCGTCGATTAACCGGATCGCGACGAAGAACGGAACGAAAAGCCGGCCGTTTGTCACACGCTCGCCAACAGGAGTAACGCGTTATCCCCGTTTTTCCGATATTTTTTTTCCCCCATATTTTTCCTCTTTTTTTTTCGCTTTCGCTTCCTCTATTTTCTGCCCGATCCCGTTTCGGAGATCCTCTCGTTCGCACGGGGACCGACCTCGGGTACGAGGAGCGAAAGTCAGACGTCGGCAGTCGGGTTCATTTATATTCGAAACGAAGGAAGGAACGTCGGAAAGTGTAAATCCCCGGATAATGCGGGAAAGTAGCTTTTCCAGGCATATAGGAACGCTGATAATGGCCGCAGGTAGGTCAGCAACGAAGCGATAAAAGTTGCTCGAGAGGTCCCCTCTCCGTACCCTTCCTTTCAGCGACACAACAATGCCGTTCAAGCCCTCCTTTATGGGCGGTTACGCTCTTCTCCACGGCTAGTAAACGACTTCGTCTGGCAACCAACTTACGCCTTACCGTGCACCATGATTCGCTTGAAAAGTCGACGTCAAAGCGTTACGAGATGCCGACAAGCACGTGTCTTCCGCGCACGTACCCGGTGTCCCGTGAACTCCACGCACCCCTCCTACCCTTCCGGGCTGCACCCTCGCTGAGAGATTGATCGTTGATCAGGGAAGCGCGAACTTTTCTCGTTTCGCGGTAACTCGTTTTCTAGGCCGAGACGCATTCGAGAGCGTTTCAACGCGAGCTCGGTTCACCGAGCAGACGATTCGCGTGCGCACGGTTGAGAAACGAAAAGAGTTTAGGGAAACGGATCGCAAGGCGGCGTGGTTCTTTCTGATGGAAATATAGTAAAACGAGGGAAAAGAAGGAGAGAGAGAGAATTGGAAGAGAAAGGAAGCGGATGGGGTGCATGGGACAGGCGTGATGGGCGAAGTTTAACGGTGAAATATATGGTTTCAGGGGTGGACAAGGCGTACGATGCTTAGGGATGCTTGGTCGAACGACGGTGGGAAAGGCTGGTGGCGATGGTTGTCTAGGTTGGGCGGATTGCTGGCGATGGCGACGGCCATTTCCTGTCTCGTTGCCCCGTTTCCGGGAGCCTCGGCCAATCCGGAAGCGAAGCGTCTCTACGATGACCTGCTGTCAAACTACAACCGCCTCATCCGCCCTGTTGGCAACAACAGCGATCGCCTCACTGTCAAAATGGGACTACGCCTCTCCCAGCTCATCGAAGTTGTGAGTAGACCACACTTAACCCATTATCCTAGCGCATGAATAGCGTTAGAAACTATAGAACGGCGGTAGAACGCCGGCGTGCCGCGGCGCCGCGGCGCTCGGATATCTGGAACAAGAGCGGCGGCCCCTCGCGTCGGGCTGTTCGCTCTCGCCTTTGCGCCATCATCATCATCATCATCATCATCTTCTTCATCCTCGCTAATTTCCCCTTTCGCGCGAGTCTTCTTTCCCTTCGAGAGACCCTCTGGTTCTACCGTTTCGCGTGGATCCGCGGAAACTCACCAGTGATCTCGTGATCCAGCCATCCGTATTCCACGCGCGCATATTCCACGCATATCCATACGCGATCGGCCGGTCGGGAATATTTGTTTCTGCATTCTCGTCGGACGCGATCGGACGCGATCGGACGCGATGGGGCGCGTGCCCGGGGCCAGCTGGAAATTCGTTGCTGGTGGCGAGGCGCATAGAACCGGGCGCGTCGTATGGATTATGCAGGAGATGCAGGCCTCGATACGCCGCGCGTCCGCGTACCTGCGGTGATAAGTCGAATTCCGGGAGTTTCTGCCCGGAACCGGAACTAATTTACAAGCGGTCTTGATCCATAGCACTTGAGCCATTAATTGCCATAATCTGATCGCAAGCAATCAATCGTGTCTCGGCGAGGTTTGCCGTGCCCCGAACGGCTACCTACACACACTCGAGGTCATCTTCTCGACGGATCAATGCGCTACAATTACGCGATTGTCTATCCCTTCTCCTTGTCACAAGCGGCCCTGCCCCGCGCCCGCATTGTCTCCTTGGTTATTACATTCGCGTTACATGCTTATATAGCCTGCACCGAATTTCGCCCCGTAATTACCTCGATCGCGGATGTCTATAGACTAAATACGTGTTCACCCGCGTTCCGACTATAATTAATTCGTTATCGGTCGGCCAGCCGGCCGGCTCGCCGTCGCGTTCGCTATTATCAACGGAATATCAACGCCGCAATTTCACCGGGCCGCTTTGCGCCGCGGATCCGCCCGATCCGCTCGATCCCTCGTTCCTCCTCGCGACTCGCCGGCGGATAAGCGATTCCGAGAGTGAATAGCCGGTCGATACCGGGTATCTTCGACCAGTCGCTTCCTCTCGATGGACGCCGTGCGATTAACCCATTGTCGAGCTATCCGAAAAAATTGGATCTCGAGTACGCGAAAGTTATCGGGGGTCTCCGTTACGGAAACGGAGAAATAACACGGAGAAATACGAGGATCGAGACAGGAACGCGCGACGACGGGATGGGTATCGCTCTTGATTCCAACCCACGAGGTCTCCGGTTCGAATCTCGGAACCAGGGAGAGAAGAGGGACGGGGAGAGGGAAGAGCGAAGCGAAGAGAAAAGGGGGTTTCTTTTTTCTCCGGATATTATGGTTGATATTGGAAGTAGAATGGGAATGACACGGGCAAGACTCGCGTACGCTGCTGGAAGCTCGGAAAGAGAGAGGAAATACGCCAGGCCGGCAACGAGAAAGTTGCGCGAAGATACGACACGCGCGTGTACGTTCGTTCGTATCTCGTGGCCAACCAGAGACGAGGTAGACAGAGGAGAGATCGTGTACGTGTGCGCGGAACAGGGGGAAAAAAAATTGTTATTCGAGGGAAAGAACGGAAATTCGGGGAAAATCGCTGGAAAATGGCCAATCGTACGTCGGCGGATAAGCGAGGCAAACGAAGGGGTTGGAGAACGGTGGAAAACCGGGGAGTATTTCGACGACGAATTTGTACGCGGGAAAATGCATTTCGAGCGCATTGTACATAGTTGCCGCGAGGAGCGCGGCGGTGGGTGCAGGAACGGCGACGTGCTCGTGGAAAATGTGCAGCAAGTGCTAATGGACAGGCTAAACTGCACGCGAACCGCCGCAGTCGCGGAAAATAAATTCCCCGTTCTAAATACAAAGGAGGCGGAATCTAATTGTCGACCACGTGTTATTATAAACTCGGAAGCGGCAAAGTTCGTCGATGACCGGGTTATTCGATTAAATCTCTTTATCGTTGTTTGCGCGACGCTTGCCGTTTCGCGCGGCATGCCGGCGCTCTGCAATCGAATTAAAATCGACCGATCGGATCCGCGCTGTGTTTCGGCTCGACCGCAAGCGCGTTAAAAAATTTACCGATGCTGCGAGGAAGCAACAGATGCGTGTCGATCGATTCGAAGCCTTTTAACCTCTCCGTCGAGCAAAACAGTGTCTTCGCGTGTCCGTCGCGACGCGCTTCTCATCCGCGAGTCGAAAAAGACGCGGCGAGTAGTCGGTCCGCCATGCGTCGAGTTACTCCACTTGGACGACGCGCGGCTCGACGGCGACGCAACTGGAACGAGCTTGAATCACCGGAGGCGGATAAAATCGTTCGAGTAGCGAATAAATTTCTGCCCGACCGGACAGCGGACGATTTATTCCACGCGCGAACAACCCCGATACGTGCCTCGCGAATTACCATAGTCGCGTATCGCGGTCGCGACGCACTGCCGCCAGGAATGTCGCGGAAATTAAAAAAAAAGAGGGAGCGGAAACGAGAAACAGGCAGCGGGGAAATATTTCCGGCATCGTCGGATATTTAATCGACGAGAGAATTTCGGCGTCCTCGCGTTAAACGTCGGGAATGCACCGGCGGAGTTTCCTTTCGCGCAAGACGACGTTAGGCGAGCGGTAAATTAATCGCTTTCCGGGCGAGAAAATAGTTTGCCGGGTAATCAAATACCCCGGAATTATCGGGGACCAACTTCCTCTCGCCGAGGCAACTTCTCGACGAAAAACCGGTTCCCTTTAGCTTCGCTTCCGAGAGCGTAACTTACGAGCATTGCGGAATAGTTTAATCGGTCCTGTAAGCGGCGATTTCGCGGATGTATCGTAATCGAGAGAGAGAGGGAGAGAGAGAAAGTGAGAGAGATCGTAGTCGCCGAGAATTTTCCGGACACGCGAGTGTCGAGAGATCTTCGACGTCGACCTGCACCGACGCCTCGTTAACCGCGCCTCGAACCCTCGGGATTCGCGTAATCCCTGAGGAAGGAGAACGCGTCGGCTGTATCGCATGTTTTAATAACGATCGCGTGGCAAAGCGAGCTGCCAGGTGGGGTGTCGGTGGTGACCATTCGCATTCCTGCCCGTGAACGAGGAAGGAGGCGACGCGTGGCGGATACGTGGACGGAAAGGGGGTTGCACTCGCGAGTTAACGACCGGTAAACTGGACGACACGGGAAACCCATTTGGAGGAGCGCGAGGAAAGGATTAAAATAACCGGAAGGTGGATCGTGGACGACGCTCGCCTCGGCCTTCTCTTCCCCGCGAGTCGCGATTCCAACGTGCCGTCGAACCGATTCTCTCGAACGACCGCGACGAGGGCAACGAGGAATCTCGACGAATCGATTCTTAGCATCGACGAGTTTCCCTCTTTCAGCCGACTACTACTCTCTCTCTTGTCACGCAACAGCCAACGCCCACTTTTCACGGCCGACGAAAGCTTGGGAATCGGATCAATAATCAGAGGCTAACCGGGCAATTGTTTGCCACGCGTAAGTGGATGCAGGCCGGACGGCGCGGCGGAGAACGAGGGCTTTCCTTTCGACCGCGCACACCTCGAAACAATGAAGGTGTCGACCGCTTGACTGGCTGGCTCGGAACACCCTCCGGTTAGCCAGACACTCCAGCGAAAGCTCTTTGACGAGAAGCTGATTTTCGAGTCGAGTGCGATTCCCAGGGCGAGCCCTGTGCACACACGGCTTTTGTGCGGGTGGATCGTCCGATCTGCCGGATAGGCACGCTTCGAACGATACGGAAACGTTTCCCTGTAAACCCGAATCTCGCCTAGCGTCGCTTTCGCTTCTCAGTGGTCGCGTGCCACTTTAATCCGAGCGTCTCGCGATCGACGACAGAGAAGACGTTCGAGGACGCGAAGCTCGGAGAGGAGAATTTGCAAGAAGTGGAAGAACTGGTGGCCGGCTCGGGGAGAGATAAAACCGATGGAGCGTAACGCGATCGAGGGGTGGCGGAATGGGTTAATGGGGGTGGCAAGTGGCAGGTCTGGCCACGGAGGAACGGTGTCCCAGAAGGACCATAAGAGGAGTGATTCCCGACGTGGCCGGGTTCGGCCATTATTTACACGGCCTCCTTTTCAAAGGCTGCACCCTCTCGGTGGTTGTTCTCCACGGGACACCCCGCTTCGACTTTTACGGATTTACCAGTCGACGCGGCCTCGCCGAGATTGACTTTCAGCCGGACAAGTAGCCGCGCCGCGAAATCACCGGTCTATCGTTTGTATTGCCAGCGGATTTCTCCGCTTCGGCAAACAGCGCGCGGCTAGCAGCGCCGGAAGGAGAGTCTCCGCGCTCGGAGCAAATATTGTCCTTTCATATGGTCCGTGCTATCCTCCCCAGGCGGAGAAAAACAATAATTAACCGCTCCACGGTTCCGGTCGAATGCCTGGAGATCCGTATCCCCGTGTCGTCGCCGCTATTCGCGCCATCGGCGATTCCTCCGACACCGGATGGATTATCCGACCCTACGGAAACGTAGGAGATCGAGTTTGAGAAGCTTGGAAATCGCGCAAGAACTCGCGTCTCGATCTGGATAATCGCGAGGGGGAAAAATGCAGCTAATCTCGGAGCGATCGGCGCGGATGATCGAAGTGGTGCAATTAAATCGAGCATTCCGAGGCAGGTGTAATTGAAGAGGCGCGCACGGCGTCGGAACTGCAGCGGGAAACGATTTGACGGCTGGAAGGGCACACGACCCTTCGCTGCTGCCTTCGTTTCTTCTAATTAAGCCGGATATTTCGCGATGTTCGAATGCCTGGGAAATAGCAACCGTTCGATCGTTCTCGCGCCGTTTCAGACACGGATCGCGCTGCTGCCGGTGATTATGACGGCCAGTTGGCTGGTCGAGGGCGTTTTAATTAGATACCGAACGGCCGCGACCTCGTCGCGTTTAATCCCGTCGTTCCAGCTATTTTTCCACCGGAATTCGCCCCGACCTCGAGGCGGTGAGAAACGGTCAAGCAGGACTGCTGCACCGTCGCGGTGGTTTTAATTAAGCGTCGGATAATTGGCTGTGCTCGCCGTTCGATTCCTTCCTTCTACCAAAGAATTTTTTCCCGTCTGGCAATCTTTCGAAGATTCACGTCGAGACTCGGACGCGTCTCGATTTCGAGTTTCGATCGGACGAAAGGAAAAATTGACGGTAGTCAGCGCGACGCTCGTTCGTTTCGCGGATTAGCGGACGCGAGAGCGACGATTTTCTAAATTAGTCCCAGCATTGATTGGATTACCGGAACAGGGCCGGCCGGGGTTTGCTTGCAGGTAAACAATTAAACCTGAACCTCCGTTGTCGATCGCGCGACATTAACGATGCTGCTGCGGAACTTCGGTATTTCGTTCCGCTAAATCGAACGGGAAAATTACGCTTCTCGATGGAGTTAAATTGAACGAGCTAAACGAAACGCGCCGTTTTCCATTACACGTACTAGCCGGGAGGGGACCTCGATTATACACGGCGGACCGACGCAATGCAAATGCCCGAGATCGCGCTATTGCATTTTGTTTCCGTTCCTTCCGCGCGTCAGTTGCATAACGAACAATCCCGACCAATGGGAAATCCGCCATAGCGCTGCTTTACCCGCGATGCAGTTTGATCTAGAACCGGTCGAGCCGTAATGTTAGATAAATCATCGAGAGGAAACGTAAATTTACGATCGCTCGATAAAGAAACTCTCGAGGAAGAACTCGCGAGTCCTTCGAGCGACCAAAGCGATAACGTAAAATGTCGAGTCTTTAATCGAGAGTTCAAGTTTCGAGTTTAAGTCGAAGTAATTCTCTCGCACGTTTTGACGAGTCGATTTTTCATAACCGATTCCGTTCGCGGAATTTTTTCAGAAATACGCGGAATTACCGTTACGAGATTTTGACGAGGTGCTTAAAGTTTTCTCGACTTTCTACCCGATACTGGATTTCCAGCGATTTTTCACGCGGGAACGAGACTGGTTGCTGGTTTAATTCGTTCTTTTGTCACTGTCAATTAGCTCGGGTTTCATCGTACAATTAGAGGCGGCGAGTAGGTAGCTCGCGATCCTTCTCAGTCGGACAGCGAGATACATCACAGCGATCCGAAGGGACAGCTCGGTTCTTAAGATAACGTTACACGGATCGCGTTGCTCCGTCGTTATCAGTCGCCTCGCGATAACGAAGACTTTTGCTCATTAGGATCGGGTGAAGTAACTTCCTAACGATTTCAGCCTTCTTCCGACGCGGTCGCCTCGAGAACACGAGCGTGGAATAACGGCGCGGTTTCACGGACCTTTGAAGAAAATGGATTTCTCAAACGTCCTCGCGGCTTCTATTACCAGACACCGGTGATCGCTTAAACGGATTTGACTCTTCACTGCCGGCTGTTGATCGATCCTCGAGCGAGCAGCATTGCCCGCGTAATTCGCGCCGCTGTTACCTTTCTTCCTGGATCGTCTTTCGTTTCCTAGCCAAGGAAACCGTCTTCTTCCGGTGATCGAACGACAGTCGGGATCAGATCGGTCTCTCGGGTTTTTCACTCGATAATTTCGATATAGCCGCGTAGAATTTAATCCACGAGCCCTGAAAATTGTTTCGCCGAAGTTACACGTATCCGATAAAACTTGAAAATCCTCTTACCCCCGGTATCGCTTAAAACGAGCCAAGAACATTCGATCAAAGTTCACGGAAGTTTCCAAAATATTGTTCGAAACCTTGTCATTCCCGGGGCCGTAGTTTCCAAGTCAATTTTAAGTTTGACGCCGGCGTCGGCATAGCGTAAAATTTGCATAAAACGGCCGGGAACGGCTCCGCCGTCGAACATATCCGCGTCTGCTAATGTCGCGCGAGTAATTGCCAGCCGGAATCGCTGCCAATCGCTTTGGAACAGGTTCAAAGGATCACCGTGGAAACCGACAGACTCGACTGAATCGACCATCGAGTCGATCTTTGCTGGATCACCCGTTAATCCCGTTAATCGCGTTTCTTTTTATCTCAATTCGCCGACGATCGGGTCGATTGGGAATAACTCGGGACCGGGGAAATAGCTCGTTCTCCCAGCTTATCAACGCCTCGATGTGCCAACTGGAAGTATCGATAACGATGCTTAACGGGACGGCGATAAATTTGCTTGGAAATCGGCCACACTTGGCGTAGAGAGTCGTTTGCCGCTTTATTACCGCTCGATACGAATAATTCAATTTCCCCGGCCCTCGCGGATCACCAATCTCGGACTAATTGCGACGATCAAACTCGCGGTTCTCGTAATTCCTGGCAGGGCCAGCGTCGCGACGCGCGACCGCAGGGTTAAGGAACTGTTCGGAAATTCCTGGAAGCTTTGAACGAATAGACACGCGGCGTTAGACGGAAACGCTCGAGCGTTTTCCCGCGGGAGAATTTCGGGGGAAAACTGGAGGAAGAGAAGAGAATCGTGGGTTTGGAAAATTGATTTCCTTATTTTTGCCGATTCCCTCGTAAAGCGACTGGCCCGTTTCCTCGGTTCCGTTGGAAAATCGATAGACCGGGAAATAATGTTCCTCCTTGCTACTGCAGGCTTGCCTGAATAATTACATTTTCCTTTAGTTTTCACGGCTGACTAACCCCTGAGTAATTGTGATAGTTAAGCTCGCAATTCTGGCAATTTCTACCGGAGAGGATATTACGTTGCACGCTGGCCGGGCAGCCAAGTGGTTTTCATACTCGAGCCGAGATTTTCTCCGGGAACAAGGAGGTCCGTTGGTCGTGTCTCCTGTTTCGGAAATTCGTCACCGGTTAATAATCTTCCCTTCGATTTATTTACGGAAGGCTCGATAAGGGCTCGCCGACCGAAAGCCGGAGACGGGATCCGTTGTCGGCTAATTAAGTTTCCTTGGATTTTCACCGTCATCCGATAGGATCGAACCCGTGGGGCCGTCCTCCTCTCATAATTAAGTTTTCGCGGAATTTTCCTGCCTCGAGCAACACGTGTCATTTTTCCTTCATCCATGGAAACGTCAAAATCGTCCGTTCTCTGGCAACGAATCGACGACTCGGCGATTCCGAGGAAATCGCGATCGGAGTAACATCGTGGATGAAACGACGCGACGAGGGTGAAGTGGATCGTAAGGTTAATGGTCCTTCTGTCAGGTGGCACGTCAGTTTGCTCGTGGGGCGCTTATTAAAACCGGAGAATCTATTAGCAGGATAGTCGCGCTATCGGGGCGAACAGAGGGCGACAGCTCGGGCAATTTCCATCGAATCCAGTTACATCCGGAGGTCGATCGTTCGATGGAAGTTTGACCAGTTTCTTGGATAAACCGACTCGCCGTTTCGAGGGTCACTTGTCTCGCGATCCCGTCTAGTGGCAGCCTTGGACCTCCTCCTGCAACTTCCGCAGATTTTGCCTCGAGTGTCCTCCGTTCCCCACGCTCATCCTTTCCGCTTCCTCCGCAATCGGGGCTCGTTCGAATTTCGAGTTTTACGAGTCCGCTCGGGATTAGTTCCCATTCGCATAATCTCTCTCTCTCTCTCACTCTTTCTCTCGTTCGAAATTAGAGGATCTAGAATCTCGGGCTGGCTTCCGCGCGAAAGAGGAAGATCGGAGGTGGAAATGGCGGAGGCTCGGCGGAGGCAGAGATCGGGAAAACCGCGCGCCGATAGTTTGGAAGCTATCGGGGAGCGTTCTGGTGGCATCAGTAATTTCCTGTTAGGCGAGCCCCCGTTGAAACGAACGGTGGCCACGCGTGGAAAGGGAGAGACTGGCACGAGGGGGGTCGCATCGAGTCGGGGAAACAAAACGGTGGGCTCGCCGCGGCAGCAACAATGCAGGATCGATATCCGTTTTCGGCGCGACGCGGCTCAGCCTTCGCGCAGAAGGTGCGCGAGTTTACATGCGGAGCCGGTCGCAAATTGATGACAGTACCGACAGATCGACGGGATCCAACGCGGCGAGTAATCGCTTTCTCCCTTGTTACCGGCCACTTCGGGTAATTAAGTTTCCTGTAGTTTTCACAGCCGAGTAGCCACCGCCTGCTCGCAATCCAATTGCCCTAACTACCCGCCGCAACTCTTGTATCCACCCTTCGAGTATCCAGTGATTCCGGCTGCGCGCGGAAATTAGCTCCGCGTCGCGACAAACCCGCCCCGGGTTCGTTTCCTGGGCTCGATGTCGCGGAGGAATTGCGAATTCCAGAGACCGCGGAAACAGCTCCGCGAGTAGATCGAGCTTCGGACGGCCTAGGTGTATTATCCACTAGAGGGTGGAACTTTGGAAAAGTCGCGGCTGAGTTCTCTCGAACAATCGTCAAGACTGAGGTCGTTTTTTAAATTATAGTTCGGCCCGACTAGCACGAAGACGCAACAATTTTAGATACGTTTAAGTATAAAGGAACGACTACGCGAATTTTTCCTTATTTTCGATAGGTATGACGAGGTCTGCGAAGCGAGGAAATCTCCTTGACCGGAGGAAGACCGTACGACGATGTCGCGACGATCTTATTTTGACTTATTCGTCTTCGTACCTTTCGCGAAGATTAGCAACCAGCGAAACTAGCAAAGTATCTTGCGTTTACTCGCAGAAAGGGCCTTATTACGTGAGAGGAGAGCGAAAGAATCGCTTGAACTGATCGCGGAAGACAAATTTGGAATTACGGCGAATTAGAAGAGGAAGAGACGTTAGAGGTGGTCGTTTAGAGGCCGAAGACGGTTCATTTGACGAGTTAAGTTGCCGTCTCGCGCGAGCAAGTAAACCGGCGCGAAACGGAGCGAGCGGAAAGTTTGCCGGTCGGTTCGAAGCGTCTTGGTCCGGTCTGCGTGAAACACGGCGGTGCAATGGAACGATCCAGCTATTACATGACCAGCAGCCGTGCCGGTCGAGATCCCTCTTCAATTCCACGGGCTTTGTCATCGAGACCAACGGCAACGTTGCTTCTCTTTATAAGCGTTATTCGATCTTGCGCTGCCTCGTATCCCGCTGCTGCCGTTCCCTTTCATCCGACGTACCGGTGACCCACAAGTCGGAGTTATTATCGGTGTCCAAAGGAATGCCGGGAGAATGGAATTGTTTTCTGTGCCATTCGTTCGATGCTGCGCCGCGGAGACACTTCGCCAGCCATGGAATCGCGCACGCTGCGTGCGCGAATACTCGCGATACATCGGGACCAGGTTATTGGACTCTGCTTCGTCCACGGTACACGTGACGCCGAGAAATCTATCCCTTGCTCTTCGTTTTCCAGCTTCAGACTCGCCGCGACAGTAGAAAAGTACCGCGTTGGTCAGACACGCCTAGATTCGCTACAGATCAGACGTCTTCGACCCTTTCCCCTCGAGTATAAGTCGTAAACGTTTTACGACTTATTCTCGAAATTCGAGGTGTAGCATAAACGAAACTTTTCCATTCGAGTGGAATAAATCGCGATAAGTCGGACGCGACGTTTCGCAGTGTCCGATCTCGCGAAGCGCGCGAGTTCCCGTTGTGGAAAGCCAAGGCAAACCTAACCCAAGCCGAGGTCCGAATACGCGGTTTCCCCTTGGAAGCCCGTTCGGGCGAAGTAGAACGAGTGGCGCGGGTCAGACATGCGTAGAACGTAACGCGCCGCACGCTCGCCTACGGCATACACACCCAAATTTTCCTACTTATCCCTCGGAGGCAGCCCTCGGGCACGTCTTTGCCACGGAATCGCGCGTGAATAACGCCGAGGCGTCCTCGAGGGTTGGAAACTCGATCGTGCGTTCCCTCGATTACACCGGGCGCCATTCTCCAGGCTTCGTCGAGTCGATTAATTAGCGAAACGCGTTCGCGCGGCGAAAGGACTATAACGCGCGACGTCGACGTCGCTGCCGGCGGAGAATTCTATCCAAAGGCCTAGCCTGGGTACGCCTAGAAATAGAAGGAATAGAGGGAAATAGGAGAAATAAGAGGAATGGAAGGAATGGAGCTGCGGCTCGATACGACGCGGTTGGTTAGACGTACGCTGGGATTTTTCAGTGTTTGCGCAACCGCCGGGAATCCTGAGGGCCGCCTTCACCGGCCCGTAATAATCTCCGCGGATTTACGAGCGGCTCCATTCGAGAATCGCGTCGGTTTAGACGCGCCGCGTATCCCGCACGCCCGCGGGATTATGCTTGCGCATCCGCGCCGGGGGAAGGGTGGACTCGCGCGGAAAAGCCTTTACTTTTGCTCTCCCTCGCTCGCTGCCACCCCGGCGAACAAAAAGCAGAATGGGATCGTAATTATCGGTATAACCTTGGCTGCTCGTCGGCTGGTGGAAACGCTGAATGGGCCACGCCAGGCGAAATTAAGACTGTAAATAAAATCCTCCACGCGTCCACCCGGTTTCTTCTCTCCGCTCTCTTCTTTTTCCCCGTCGTTCGTTCGCGCCTCCTTTCGCGCTCCTTCGCGTTCTTTCGCCGCGAAAAACTCGGTTTATTTCCTCGCGCGAGTCTTACTCCCGCCGGTTTATCGATAACGATCGTCCTCGTTTCTACTGGTGGATATTCCGAGCGGTCGTTCGCCCGGTTCCTCGGCTACTCGGCTTCTCGTCTACTGAGAAACCGCCGAGAATATTAGGGCGGGAAGAAAGGAAGGCTGGGCCTGGTGGTAAATCGACTCGCTTAAAAAGCCGAAGCTGATGCTCCTCGCAACCTTGCCTCGGATACGTTTTCGCGGTCGGGGCTTATCCCGGGGTGATTTAAAGCGGAGCTCGTGCTCGAGTGGCGAAATAGAGGGTAGTTAGGCGCTGCGGGGAGAGATAGTCGGGTGGAAAAACGAGGAGGAAAAGCGCATTAAAGATAAGGCCGTCGCGGCGCGTATCTCGGCAATGAGCGCGCATCACTCGCGCCGCGTTGGCCCGCGTATCGGACCCGGGCTAGTCGCCGGCATATCGACTTTCGCGTAAAATCTGCCTCGGTATCTTCGCGACGACGCCTCGATCCGCTCGCGATTCCTCGGACTCTCCTTCGTTTTCCTGGCTCTTCGCAGCTTCTCGCAGCTCTTCGTCACCGTAAACTTCAGCTCGCTCCTTCGTCTTATCGCGGACAGGTGGTCGGAAAAACGAGGCGTCCCGACGACGCGCGAAACGACGGATGGATAGCGATCGCGCGACCAGCACCACGGTGAAAACTCGTAGATCCGTGAATTTTACGATGGACCTCTCTGATTATAGTTTTCTTATCGATGCACGGACACCTGCTCGCTTTACGAGCATTCGCCCACCGTTGCCCTCTGCTACCTTTATGGGTTTCGCAAACGGCCCCCGTGTATCCGTGGCGCGCGCGAGCTCGCGATAAACCGCGATAATAACGTCTTTATCGCGCCGGCGATATTTCTCGTCTATCTCGAAGGCCGGTGTGTAATGGAATCGCGCGGTAAGGAATTTAAACGTGGCAGGGTTATCGAGGATTATCCGCGGAACTCCTAATGGAAACGAAATTACTCCGGGGCTCTCGTGTGCGCGGCGATAAACGCAAAAATTCCCGATAAATCGCGGATCCGAGTGGGCGCGGATCGAAATACGCGTGGATTACATAGGAAGATTGGATTACCGCGGTAATTTCTCGGCGAAAGGAGCGACGTACGTCCGCAGCAGCGGCAGCCGGCTCTTAAGATCGACGGAAAGGGGTTAACTGCCGCTTTGAGCGAGGAGACGCGCGGCGACGCGAGGCGTCGTCGAACTTGGCATTCCGGTCAGGTTCGCGTATTGTTGCACGACTTGCCTATATTCGATAAGGAATCTCTCCACGTCGTATCGAGCTGTGCCTCGTTGTTTGTGCCGGTGACTTCCGTTAAATTAGCTATGCCACGTTTATATTCCGCGCTGGCTGTTTCGACAGTTTCCACGGACTGCTTATCCGATGAACGTGCGTGGATACGTCTCCATTCGGTGGTCCATCATTTTTCCCAACGTCCCATTCTCGGAAATATGGACCACCGCGACGATAACCACGCTTATCAGCTTCCAAAGGACTCGTTCGAACGCGCGCACTCGGCGAATCGAAGGAACGAAACGGGATTCTAGCACAGGGTAGACCGTGGTCGAACGGCTTCTTCGGGAAATTTATAATCCCCGCGAACCCTCTGGCGATTTCCATGCGAACGATCCTCCACCGTTGGATGCGGTGGAGCGCTGCGGAAATTTTCCAGCGTCGACGAAACGCGGAGCCGAAGGGTCCGGTGTCGGCGGAGAACCCGGGCAAACCGAAGAAACTCGCGGCCATGCTGAATATGCAGGTTGCGCGACGAGACGTCGTTTAACCGAATTGCTGCCGGCAGCAATAATCGGGCGTGTGCAGCTCGGAATCCCGCCCGGCTCGGCGATCCGACCGTTTCGCCAGTAATTGCTCACCTTTGATAAACCTCGCGGCGTCGTCGCGACGACTCGGTATATTGGCCGACGCGTACTCCCAAGTCCCAGGAACTCGGGGATAACCGAATAAAGGGTTCTTCCGAAAGGGTCTCGAGGCGTCGCGGCGCGTGGCTCGGACAGTTGGGCCGGAGTTTCGGGGCTGCCGTGATTCTCGCGAGCCGAGCCGAGGCAAGAAGGCGAGCGCAGAGAGGGTGAGAGAAAGTTTCGGACGTCGTCGCGGCGCGAACTGTCGGCGTAATCTGATTCCCGGTATAGTAACTAATTTAGCCGGTGATTAACCGGGACGCGGCGAACTCGGATACAAGACGCGAGTGCTGGCCGATATTTCGGGCGGGGATCGGCTTACGAGAGGAATATCGTGGTTCGAGGGGCGCCGCGCGTCGACCACGAGGACACTCGGCGTCCTCTTCGATATTCCCTCGGTGTCACTGGGACGCGCGGTGTATTAAGCGAGTCTGTTCCATCCTTGGCGCTGCCTTAATCTGCATATGTATTTCAAATTCTAAGCTGGCGCGTCAAACAACAATCTGCATATGGATCGCGGCATTAGTATGGATCCCGAGGATCTGCAGCTTGTCGCCCTGTTAAATAATTACGCGCATTGTCTCGACGAGCCGGCGACTCGGACGCTGCCCGGTTACAATTAGGGGTGTTATCGATCAACGCCGAGCGGATGCTCGATCGGGTAAACAAGCAGTCAAAGGAATCTGCCGGAGCGGCGACGGCAAACAGGAAAATAGGAGGGAAAGAACCAGCCGGGGAACGGAGAGATACATGGTCCGCGCGGAAGCGGGAGCCGGCGTTTCAGAGGAGTAACTTTCCGGGAAATTGCATTTCGAGTCCGCGCTGTTTGCTCCGCCGCGATTCTCCGCGATTCTCCGCGAAACAACGTCACGCGACGCGCACCAAGAAACCTTCCATTCAAACGGGCTTCTCTTTCTTCGTACGCGTACGTCTTCCAACTTCCTCGAACAGACTCGCTGGACTCGCCCGAAAAAGCGAAACCACGCGGAAGATACCCCGACCGATTTTCATCGTCGAGCTTTCCGCCAGAGACCGACAGCTTTTCCCGGAGAAACGCGTGTGCGCGTGCAGCCGCGTACCACCCTCGGCTTTCCCTAGGCTTTCCCTCGGCACGGAGACGGAGGGTTAATTTGCTAATGAATTTTAAAAAGCGCCGAGCAGCTCGGGAGTGCTCGACCGTTCTCTTTCATCGTAATAACGCGATTCCTCCGGGCCACCCGATGCGCCCGCAGCTTTGTTTACCCTCGGATATTAACCGGTTTTCGATGAGCTCGGAAAAGCGAGGCGAGGGTAGCTGATGGGTTATCCGAGGGGTCGAAGAACGGGGGTGCGTGTACTCGGACCCCGTTAATCACTCGGCTCGTGCAATCGACTGGAATCGCGGTGTCGCGCGTCCTCTAGCTTCTCCCGTACACCGCACCTTTTCCTTTCCTCTTCGACTTCGTTTCTCGCCGAGCGAACTACGGCTGTTGCCTCGAAATCTCCGTTTCTCCAAACTTGTTTTTCGCGTGTCGTTAGAAGAGCCTTCGACGAAGGTTCGACGACCGCGATCGCGAGATGGCAGCGGTGGTTCGGCGAGTGTAAATTCCTCTCGTGTTGGTAACGTTAAACGCGGCGATAAACCGTGACGGGAATCGCGAGAGTGGAAATCCTCGTGAAAATAACACGGAACAACGTTGATGGTAACAAGATTTTTAACTGTCGCGGCTGCGAGCTCGCTTTTCTTTACGCTCCATGAATCTGGGAAAAATGGAAACTGCAGCGCGCAGGAGGAGACGCGGGAAAACTTGTCTCTAATGAAATTCGGAAAGTTCGTTTAAGTTGCCGACATGGCGGCTGAAAGCGGGTGTTTTAATGGTCGATACGCACGGGAAAAGGGAGGAAGAGAGAGAGAGAGAGAGAGAGAGAGAGAGAGAGAGAGAGAGAGAGAAATTGCCGGCGCGTGTTTCAAACGTTCCTCCAAGTGTTTCGCTGGTCCTTTCTCTCTTTTTCCTCGACACGTCGTCGAGGCGCGAGGAAACAACAGGACGCAGCCGACTCGCGCTGCGTCCCTTTGTTAAGAATTTCGTTAGCGATCACTGCGTATCGCGTGCGGCGAGATCGCGTTTCCCCGCGCATCTTTTCCCCGCTTTTACGAGCAATCGCTTTACAGCGCAACCACGCAGTTCCCTCGAAATTGTTTCATAGAACGCACGCTTGCGTAACAACGCCGTGTTTCGGGTAAGCATTTTACACGCTCTTCCGTCCAACTTTCGTAGAGATCCTGTTTTTTCCTCCGCCTGTGAACCGTCCGACAAATAAGCGTCTATCCGACGAATGGTGGCTCGTCGACCGGTAGCAGCGTTCGACTCGTTAACCCGTTAACGCGATAATTTCCCCGCTCTTTCCCTTACTCCCCTTTTAACCCGATTTACATTTGCCGGACGGAACGGATCGAACGCGTGGAAATTACTCTCGGCTGGACTTTGGCCGCTCGGCGGGCAGCAACTGGCCGGAGGAATTCCGAAGCGGCGCGGAGTCGATAGTTGGTTTTAATTTATCGCCGGTGTCCCGGTAATGCTAGTACGTTTCCCTTTAGTCGCGGTGCCTAACGCGCTTGGAACGTAGCGGAAAATTTGCCGGGTGGAAATAAAGAGGCAGAGGGGAAGGGAGAGGAAGGATGGCCGGGACGGGGTGGAAGCCGGTGGACGGAAGGAAGAGAGAGGAGAAGAGAGGAAGGGTGAGGAAGAGGGAGGGAGGGAGAGGAAGGGAGGCAGACGTTTCGACGTTACTTTTGTCGGGAGAATATGGAGGCGTATCGATGCGCGAGAGCGTCGCCGCTGCAATCCAACGGAGGGTCATCGAACCGTGGTTGCTGCTGCCGCTGCTACCACCGCACTCCCAGCTGCAACGACTCCACGGACGGCCAAACGGCGGCAGCTATTGCAGCTGCACGTCGCTTTTACAACTGCGCCCCGCGGTGAAATAATAACGGGCGTGGCGACTGGGCGACGGCCGCGTTTCCACCCTCCGCGTTACCCGCCTCGCCTGCCCCGCTCCCCCTCGCCTCGCCCTTCTGATCCGGCCGTCGAATAAATACTTCTGATTAGAGGCGATAATGCCTGTTAACTACGATAATGACGCGAGTCGCCGGCACCGGCGACGCCGCCGACGCGTTATCCCGAAGCGCTATTCCGAGGCGCGCACAACCCTTAAATCAGCGCGAGCGGACGCTGGCGGGGAGTGGCGCCACGACCGCGCCCCCTATCCAGACCCGGCCGTTTCCCCAATTTATGGCACCGCGCTCTATCTCCCTCTCCTCTCTCTCTTTCTCTCTACCTATCTATCCGTTCGTCTATCTACGCCTACTTTTTCCCGTGCTTCTCTTCCCGAGAATATTTTCCAACGGACCGTTCGATGCTGGCCTAATTAAATCGGCGCGGCAAGTTCGACTAAGAGAAAAGCTGGTCGAATTTTCGAACTCGCGGTCAATTCGAACGAAGAAGTTTCAAATTCCACGACGATCGTCCACGCGGTGCGTTTTAATCTACCGTGCCATCGCGATACAGAATCTAAAGCGACTAAAACCGCGGATTATTCCGAAGAGATTAAGCGCGTAACTGTCGAGCGTGTTCGAATAGACGCGTCACGGTGGCGAGTAGGGAATTCTGATGGTGAAATCGGTCGGATCGAGCGGATAGACTCGTAGTTGGACTGGTTCGATCCTCCAGGAGGCTGATATAAAATCGAGGAGATTCGCCGGGCGAAATTAGCTCGGAGTCGGAGTCCGGAGTAACTTTCTCCGCGATAGAAACGCGCGCTCGCGGAACTAACTGTGTCTAACGAAAGAGCGAGACCGCTTTTCAACACTTCCTCCTCTAAGTTCCCTCTCCGTCGACAATAGTCGGCGAACGGAAGAAACTTCGCTCGCGCGAAACTTTTTTCATTTGCATATTCACGCGGTACGCTGTCGCTGTCAGCCGTGTAAATTGAAGGCAGGAATCGCGGCGATCGGTTATTGTTAACCTCGTTATCTCACGGTAATCCGTTCCAGGGATCAGCAATCGATACTCCGCGTATTTTCCACCGGTCCTCGCGCACGGTTATCGATACTCGGCTCTCTCTCTCCCCTTTCGGCCTTTATCTCTCGAATATCACCGTCGCGGACTTCTCCAAACGACTCGTCGATCTCGCCGGCCCTGATCCTCCATCCCACAGGATTCGTCCGCCATTTCCGTTCCCGGGAGTTAATCTTCTCCCTGGATAGCAGAGTCTTCGCGTCTCAGACCTTCGTCGACCACGAAAAATTGCCAAACTCGCCAAGATATAGAAGTATTACCCGAGATAGGTTCGCGTGTGATTCTTTCAGTCACCACCAATATTTACACTTTATCGACCGATAGCCTATTAATCGGCTTTTATTAAAATCGATTGTTATAGCGACGGTTGTCATTGTGGTTGTTGCGATACAATAAAAAATGTTAAACGTGCCTCGCCGTTCTTTTTACGGATTAAATCGCTATAACAGGAAACGAGCACCGCAAATTTCGATCTACGGCTGAGCGGTCGACCGGTAAAGCGTCAAGAGGGTTGTTCCACCGGTTTGAGCCGCGATCTCGAGGTGTAGATCGGAAGTGGATGAAATTCTTGTTGCCTATGCAGCCACTTCTTCACCCTCGTTTGAGCAGGCGTCGCGCGGATCGGAGCCAGCGCAGCGGCGCGCCGCGACGCGATGGGCGCGCCCTTGGCTCTCGCCTTGGCGCAGCCGCGCATTCTTTTGTACGCGGTGGCGATGCGGGAGAGGCTAATGCCGCGACCGGCATCATTCCAGCCGATTTCACGCGGCGAACATCCGCGGTCGAGATGCTAAGCGCCGGCAGTAATTAAAGACCGGGTTAATTAGTGGCTGCCGCGTTCGTTCGAGCGTATCACGGTCTATATAACGCCGGCAACCTGGCTCGCCGGCGCCATCAAACTTTCCCGTCACTTCGTATTTTTCTAACCCCCGCGCACCCTCCCGCACCCCGACCTATCCGTGCGACGAGGATTCACGAGCTGTTACGATTTAAAGCGCCGCGCGGCTTCGTCGCAATTTCCCGATGATCGATTATAGGCTCGCGGCTGCTTCGTTTAACCCCTGCCCACCGGCCGCTGTCCGCACGCTGTTTTTCGACCTTTCGAATTTCCTTTCGCCAGTCGATCCGAATTTTTCCACCGTTCGCCAACAGAGAAAACAACGCGTCTTCCATAGCTTTCCAACGATTAGAGTTGCTAATCCGTGCTTTTCGATTTTTCGATTTTTCTAACTTTGTTTCAAGGATAATTAGACAAAACGATATTAACGGATGATGCTTCGATGGATTGAAAGAAAACAACGTGTCTTCCATAGCTTTCCACTGGTTAGAGCTGCTAGTCCGTGTTTCTCGATCTTTCGATTTTTCCAACTTTGTTTCAAGGATAATTAGACAAAACAATATTAACGGATGATGCTTCGATGGATTGAAAGAAAACGAGCCTTCCATAGCTTTCCAACGATTAGAGTTGCTAATCCGTGCTTTTCGATTTTTCGATTTTTCCAATTTTGCTCAAGGAATAATTAGACGAAACGATATCAGCGCATGCTCCGATGGATTGGAAGAAAACAACGCATCTTTCATAGCTTTCCACCGGTTAGAGCTGCTAGTCCGTATTTTTCGATCTTTCGATTTTTCCAACTTTGTTTCAAGGATAATTAGACAAAACGATATCAACGGATGATGCTTCGATGGATTGAAAGAAAACAACGTGTCTTCCATAGCTTTCCAACGATTAGAGCTGCTAATCCGTGGTTTTCGATTTCTCGATTTTTCCAAACATGTTTTAACAATAATCAGACGAAACGATATCAGCGGATATTTCGATGGGTTGGAAGAAAACAGCGCGTCTTTCATAACTTTCCACCGATTAGAGTTGCTAGTCCGTGTTTTTCGATTTTTCCAACTTTGTTTCAAAAATAATTGGACGAAACGATATCAACGGATGCTTCGATCGATTGAGAAGAAACAACGCGNTTTTCGATCTTTCGATTTTTCCAACTTTGTTTCAAGGATAATTAGACAAAACGATATCAACGGATGATGCTTCGATGGATTGAAAGAAAACAACGTGTCTTCCATAGCTTTCCAACGATTAGAGCTGCTAATCCGTGGTTTTCGATTTCTCGATTTTTCCAAACATGTTTTAACAATAATCAGACGAAACGATATCAGCGGATATTTCGATGGGTTGGAAGAAAACAGCGCGTCTTTCATAACTTTCCACCGATTAGAGTTGCTAGTCCGTGTTTTTCGATTTTTCCAACTTTGTTTCAAAAATAATTGGACGAAACGATATCAACGGATGCTTCGATCGATTGAGAAGAAACAACGCGTCTTCCATAGCTTTTTTCCGATTAGAGCTGTTAGTCCGTGCTTTTCGATTTCTCGATTCTCCGAACCGTGTTTTAAGAATAGTTAGGCGAAACGATATCAACGGATGCTTCCATGGATTGGAAGAAAACAGCGCTTCTTCCGTAACTTTCCACCGATTAGAGTTGCTAGTCCGTGTTTTTCAATTTCTCCATTTTCCGAACCGTGTTTCAAGAACAGTTAGGCAAAATAATATCAACGGATGTTCCCATGGATTGGAAGATAACAACGTGTCTTCCATAGCTTTCCAACCATTAGAGCTGCTAATCCGTGTTTTTTGAATTTTCGATTTTTCCAAACGTGTTTCAAGAATAATTAGACGAAACGATATCAACGGATGCTCCGATGGATTGGATACGAATTCGGGAGGAGCGATACCGGAAAGAAACAAACGATCGAGGAGGATTGATCGCGTAACAAGCTCGGGAACTCGGAACGGAACGCGGGTAGATGAAAAATATTTTTTCCGCGAATTTTATTCTTCGCAACTGGTGGAACGAGTCGACCATGCGTTCGCCAACGGCGCGCGATGGCTTCGAAAATTAAAGTTGTTCCGTTTAACGAAGTTGAAAAAACAAAATAATGGGGTACCGAAAACGAGTTCGAAAAGGGGATTAAAAAATCGGGAAGCAAAATAAAAGAGAAAACGGGAACACAATAGAGGGATGTGTACGTGCGAGTTCCGAGGCGAGCCGCGGCCGCGGAGTGCAGTTGCCGCGCAAAGTTCGCAGATCGTCGTTTACGAAATTCCACGAGAATCCTCTACGAGCAACCTGAGTGAGAGAGAGAGAGAGAAAGTGAGAGAGAGGAGGGAATTCGCGAACAAATGGGATCTCTAATTGTACTCAGGGGTGCAGTATATGACGATTTTGGAGAAGGTGGTGCGCGAATGCTGTTCGCGGTGTCTTCGACCACGAGACACGTAACGAGGTACACCGAGAGAAGAGGGTCATATTGCAAGGGAGAGGGTGAGAGAGAGAGAGACGTGTGTCGAATGCACGTAAAATCCTCTCGTAAATGCGTATAATGTTTGCAGAAACGATTCCCTCGTCTGAATTACGTCGCGGTTTCGTGCGGCGTTAATTGATAGTAGCTTTAATCACGATCCATTTAGTTAGGCGAGTTGCTCGTTTAATAACGACCTTGGCATAGCCGGTCGTTCTTCGTCCCGGATCTTCGGCGTCGCGTGAACCCGGAGAACGATCGTCTTAACGAAGCTCGATCTTCGAATCTCGAAACGCGACTCCGCGCACGTGAAATCGGGGTAACGAACGTCGTTTGGCAATTTGGCTCGGGATGGAAATCGGCGAAACAGAAATTACAGGCGGCGTTCCATTCCCGGGAATTAATTAAAAAGCGCGCGGAGTTGTCGGTTTGGATAAATTTGCAACGAGAGAGAAGGGGGTCGGGCGGCGGTAGGCTAGGCAAAAAGCTGCGTTCCGCCTTTGAGCCGCGTTTATCGAATCGAATTCTCGTGAAACGCACCTGGAATCGATACCGCGAATCGCGCGGTCCAATTCCGTCCTACGCGAATAATTACAATCGGGCCGATCGGCCAAGGATATTCGCTTTTAAAACGATCCCGCTAGATCCGGACATCGTCCACTGCGTTTCCCTTTGTTCGAAATTTGTTTCCGGCACGAGGACGAAACGATGGCGGAAGTTCGTTTCATGGCGACGTGTAACAACACGGTCGAGTCTCTCCTGATCGCCTCGAAACAGAAAACAGAGTCAGCGACAGTCGAAACGATGCTTCCTTGGGCAATCGAGGTCTGTACGTTAAGGCGAACGTACAAAACGCGACATTCAAGTCTATCTATTTCTTTGTCTTATGACGAATAAGATGTCGCGGTAAAGATAATAGGATTAGTTTACACCTATGTAGAGATTAATCCCTTGCTATACTTTGACGAGTATTACGACGAGTATTATAAGAATTATGGGCCAAACCTGAATATCACGGGTCCTACTCGTAATCATTTAGGCGTGAATAACGAATTATTAGACTTATTTTTTATTGTGCTCGACGAATATTTCTGGGACATGCTAGATACGGAAATAAATCTTGTTTATATCACGTTTCAAGTTCCGACACTCTGTTTTCTTCACTTTGGGCCCCTTTCTCGACCAATCGGGCGCATAACTTGGGCCTGGATTCTTCCGAAATAAATAGTATGGCAAGGGGTTAAGATGGAGGGGATTAATGTATATGTAGGTATACATATGGGCCGTTTATTTATAAATGTAGCGCAAGTCCATTTTCATTGGTATCGAGAAAATTGATGTTAGCTGATCTGATAATTAAAAAATATAGGTTAATTATGTGAAGTCCTGAAATGTTTGTACTAATTTATCAATATGTAATTTGATTATATAAATTTCATTCAGGCGAATTTAACTAAAATAATATACAATTTCCAGGCTGCAAATGGACTTAGTTTCATAATCAATGGTTACGCAATTTCTTTTACCGGCCATTTTTAAATTGAACAAAGCATTGCCATTTATTAAGAAAATAAATACTAACTTATAATACTAAGTTTACACTAAATTAAGCATAAATTACGTCATATCTCATATTTAAAAAAAAATGGAATTACACCAAGTACAAAATAAATGGTCCATATATATATATCTCACGCGTCATTAACGATTAATTAATATTATATTTCGAGTATAACAAATACGATAAGACATTCTACTCGTCTCTCACATACTCTTCGACGCGTAGCTAACTCACTGACCTCTCCTAACTCTACGATATGCTCAATATCACAATAAATACATTAGTACTGTCTTCTTATCGCTAGTAATACTTATGTTTAACACTAGGTTTACGGGGGTTTCTTGTATACCTATTTCTACGGACACCCGTCAGATTTAGGGTAAAGGAAACCACATATTTTCATTAAAGAACGAACGATGGGTTTAATTTGAAAATAATCGCAATATTAACACACTTAATATAAATTAATTAAATCTGTTAATATCGTATAATTAAAGCAATCCACCCGTCAAATTGACGGGTCCCGTAAATTTAGTGTTAAACCTGAGAGTCTTTCTCTCTTCCTGCAAAGATCACGCATTTCCCTCGTCCCACTGTCATAAATATCCCTCGCAATCATATTCTCTCGCAAATGTTCTTAAAATTCTTTGAAGATCACGCTCGTTTCGTTCCTATGTTAATAATTCACGTAGAAACGTGGTAGAATAGACGAGCTGGGAATCGGTGGTACCTTGTTTAGCCGGAAATATCGCGAGATCCGTAACGGTTAGACGGTCGCCGGGCCGGAAATTTCAATTTCGAGCCGGGTAGCCGGAGAAAGCGAGAAGAAGCCGCAACGGGGCGGCGAGCGAGGGTAGAATCGGTCGGAGAGAGAGGGAGAGAGAGCGTCGCGGGAACGAATGGCGTTGTTAACGAACCAATAATCCGTATTCGAATGGATCGGCGAGATCGATCGGCTCGTCGATCACTTTGTCGCGGACGCGAAGTCGTGTTTTTTCTCTCTCTCCGCTCTCTTCCTTCCTCTTCCACCCTCTCCCCGCTGGTTTCTCTATTTTTTTCGGCCAGGCGAGCGCGCGATTCCCCGAAGCAATTCGTCGATTTATTTGAAGCAGCCGCTGACAGATGGAAACGATATATCGGGAATTGGGAATAAAAGTAGGCTCTGATCGGGCCGCGTCGATTGAATAGCGTTCACCGAACGGAAGTGCTTTTCCGATATTTTAAATACGCCTGGATCCTGAGCGCTGCACGCCCGGCGATTGTTCCTCGCGCGCGTCCGACCAATTCTCTCCGCTTTAATCGCGGCAGATTTGTTACGTGCCTGGACGTAAGGCCGTTCCGTGTGTCGAATGACTCCTGGCTGCAGGCGAGACCGATAAACAGCCAACGGGAAATCGAGTAGGGATTATTGGATCTTGCCAGCGTATCTTCTCCGTCCTGAGGACGCCTCCGTGTCCGCTCCGCTCCGCTTTTATCGCACGGCCGTTCCACTCGCGTCTCCTCGCGTCTCCTGCTTTCCATTAATTATCCCCCGCCGTATTTTCTTCCGCTTATCGCGACGCGCGGTTCCGGCTACCCATCCACCGCCGCGTGACCGATTACGCGCGATAAAACCGAGAATTAAACTCGCATTGGGGACAGAGTTCGCGGAGAGAGACGCAGGAGGATCTAAAATTTACGTAATTTCAAGCGCCATCAGCGTCCGCTTACGCAACCAGACGCTCGCTATGCGTTTCTCCTACGCGTTAATACAAAATACCACGAAAACTGCTTATTACTCTTTACGATTCTCCAACTTTTTCCTTTCGAGATACCACGTTGGATGTCTGACAGTTTTGTGCCGAAGGAATAGGAATTTTAATACGTTCGAGTTGAATTAGAATAGATCAGAGTTTAATCGAGTTACGAGGGAATTATGGGTCGATCATAGATCAAGTTCCGTAGGATAATAGGAGAGAGAATGTTCCAGCTAGGAAACTAACGGCTAGAGTGGTTGGTGGTCGTTTGATAAAACGTGTAACAGAGATACTCGATCGAAGACGGCGCGGAGCCGAGCGGAGTCGAGCGGAGCCGAGCGGAGCCGAGCGGCTGATCGAACTGGGCCGCGTAAACGACGGACCAACTCGGCGATCCGCGAGTTTCGAGGAGGCTCGCGAAACTTCCTCTGGCTGCTCCTAAACGGATCCTCTATAAGAGAGGCGGAAGAGGGCCTGAAGCAGGCTCAGCCCTGCCGAAGCAAACTAATATATCCTCTTAGGGCCGACCGTGTTCCCCGGGCTAATTGGATTTGTGTCCGTTGCCATAAATTTCGCGATAATCCTCCTCCTTGCCTTCCTCGAAATTGTGACTGCTATCGTGGCCCGGCGTGTAAACCTCGATTGAATCTTCCGCGCTGAGCTATGGTCTCCGGTGTCAAAGGTCTGATTAGTTCTTCCACCGACCCTCTTACTCGCACTGGTCCCAAGAATCGAGTTTAAACCGAATTCTCTCCAACGACTGCTCGATCGTCTTCGTCGGGAGGTGGTGGGAAATTTTCACAGGGTTTTCTAGTTTCTTCCGTGCGATTCCGTGAGAGTTTATTCCGCAGCAGCCGATAAAGCGGTAAGTAATTTGAACCATGGACGAAGCGGCGAGTAGTTTGATTTCCGCGGCCGTGTTAAACGAGAAACGAGCGAGAATGAAAAGCGGATCAAGGAAATGGACGGTATCGCGTGGCAGAGAATAAACCATCGTGTCTTCGACTTATTTCTCCATCCATTTCTTCTCTTTTCCTCTCGCGATTCCACTCGCGATTCGACGTGGACTCGTGGGTAAAGCTGCGGACGGAAGAGGCGGATGCCGGAGCTGGTATTTGCGCAGAGGAAACGGAACGCGTCTGCTCGGCTAGAGTCAGCTGGAGTTAGGAAGTTCGTCTTGGTCCTAAATGGCTTACGGAGTGGAGCAGAGGAAGCATAAGGGAAGATTAGCCACGATTCTCCCTAACCGTCCGATTAATATCGTCGTTAGTCACCGGGAGATTCAGCCACGGCGAAAGAAAGCGAATCGGTAGCGCAATCTCCGAGAGTTTGCCTGCTGCCGGAGTTGACAGCGGGTAATGGAAGGTGGAAATCGAGGAGGACGCCTGTTGGCTAAACGATCGCGATGGTGTATCGAAAATAAAGGAACGAAGTTACAGCGGTGATCGTTTTCTCTTATTACTATCACGGTTCAGTCAGTTTCTCTCAAAGGGTTTCACGTTTCATTTAGGGATGTCAAATTAACCGGTTATTTCACCGGATTTATTAATATTCGATAATCGATCATTGATATTCGGCTAATACGTCACAGGAAAGAAGTATTTTAATCGCCGTAGCTTGCTCGCCAGCGGGTGAATGCAATTTAGAAACAATTACTGCCGGGACTAATCGAGTCGCGGGAATTTCGTCGTGCCAGTTTCCGCGCGGCTCCGCTCCGGCCGGCCATTACGCCGTGACGTTCTTAATTCGCGCCTCGGCGATACTGCGGCAAATGCGAGGAGATTGGAAAAGTTTGGACGAACGAAGCTGAAGGGAAAAGGAGGGAAAAGGAATAAAGCGGAAGGGTGGAAGCAGTTTCGATACCGTGGGGCAACGTTCGATCGGCCAGCGATCGGTTTTGTAAATGAGAAGTCGTAGGTATCGCCGGTGACAACTGGAAAATTGCTTTTCTCTGTGTCGGGCGTCCTTTTTCGTCGGCGACGCGGCGCTTTGACGCCGGTGAATTTTCAAACGCGACGCCGCGACGTCGTTTCAACGGCGGGCTGCCGGAATGCCCGGGAATCGATCGCGAGTTCACCGGCGGTCGTTACGACCCTATTCTCCCAGTCGAATCGACGCGGTCCGACCGACGCGAGACATCGCCGTCAAACTTCTCCCTTGGCCAAACGGAATCCTCGAAACGGAACCCGAGAAAACCTCGGACCAAACTTCCGGCCTGCGCACCTCGCCGCGAGTACGCGAGATCGCGAGATCCTCGGCTCGAAACACCGATCTTCATACCGGCATCCGGAAAGTAGTTCGTTTCTACTTATTACGCCGGCTCCTTTGTTCCGTCTGTCGAGGTTTAATTGGATTTGCCGCCTCCCAGGAAGCACGGCTCCTTCCGCCACGGCGAATGAAAATTTACTCTCTCGCAAAGAGCCTGCACTTTAGGTCGATCGACTGATTCCATTGGCTCATTCCCGAGCGGAAAATTACCGATTTCTCCCAGTCCCGTATCCATCTCTCGAGTGGCCGTTTTAACGATTCCGCTTCTTTCCGCGAACCTTCTCTGTCCCCGCTCCGTTTTCTCTCTCCCTCTTCTCTGCTTTGGAAAATTCCCTAGAAATCTGCTCCCGACGACGTTCCCTCGTTACGTCAAAGGAGACTCGGCTCTCTCTCGATGAAATAACCCTGGCTTCCGAGCATTCGCGCGAAGATTACGGAGGATCGGGTCGGGACGCGTATTCCTTGCTTCTCTGATCGATCGTTTGGGGAACGTGGCCAGGGCCGACGAGGCGAATCGCGGCAGCGGAATACAGGAGGACACTAAAACCTGTCGCGTCGCGGAGATCACGAATCGGTATTTCTCGAAGTAAATCCATTTAACGAGCTCGACCCTTAAAGAGTCGTTAGCGCGGCAGCGGAGCTGACATTTCACGGGGCCGGGAGTAAAAATAATCCGCCATTACCATTCGTCGTTACCTCCTCGGACGTGTTTCGCGGTCCACGATTCCCGGCTCCGACTTCCGTCTCGCGGTCGGTCATCGAACATCGATCCCTCTCTCTCTCTCTCCTCGTCTTTTATCTTCTCCCTTTCACCCGAATCTTTCCGTTCGAACGACGGCAAACGTGGAGCTCGATCGCGGGACAAATCGGACTCGCCCGATAGCGGCGAGCGCGAAAGCGGCCTGCAGCCGGCAGAAAAAGAGGCGGCTCGACGCCAACGGAGGACCGGGGACGTCAAAGCATCGAGTTGATTCGGTGGCCGAATGCAATTAAAACTTTTCTACTTGCACCGGTTAATTTGTCTTTGTTCCGACGACCCAGCGCAAGCTCTCTCCCTTTTGTTACGAGCCAGCGTTCGCGCGCTCTTCCGGCCGAGCTTTGCTGCCCGATGCCTCTCGCAACGCGCGATTCCGGCCTTTTTCCGCCCCCTCTGCTAATTGTTGCCCCCTCAGTCGATCGACCAAAGGAATCTCGCTCCCTTTGACCCTCTGCTTATTTTTATTTCGCTCGAAGAACGCTTGCAAACGTTCCGCGTCTACTAATTCCTCGCCGAGCGGAATTAACCTCCGAAATTCCCCGAATTTCCCTCCCGCGTTTATAACAAACTCGTCGTTTGCCATTTTCAAGTGGCCGCGCGATCGGACCGGAAAATTATTCGGAAGCGCGGAAGATTAATTAGTTGGACGGATAAACAGAGTGGAAGAGAAAAGGGGAAGAGTAGAGAATGGAATTTATTTTGCACGGTGGAATCGTTGACGCGAAAAGGTATCGAAGGGGTGGGAGGAGAGGAGAGATAAAGAAATAACGCGGAGTAAACATCGGGGTCAGTGGTAGACTCGGCGTATAGTCGGACGCAGGAGCTCGCGTGACGCGAAGCACCCTTCGCTCCGTCGAGACGTCGAATGAACGAAAGGCGTGAGAGAGAGAGGGACGAAGGGGAGTGGAGCGGAGGGAGAGAGAGAGGATAAATCAGCATCGGGCTCGAAATAGGTTACGAATGAACTGCGGCGAAATGAAAAGCGGAGGGAACAGGTCTGAGCCGCATTCGGATGCTGTGAATTTAATAAAAAGAAGTCGCAAGGCGGAGTCGAGCCACGCGTTAGGGGGTTAATTGGGGGTGAGCAATTAAGTGTCACGAGGGTCGCTCTCGGATGACATATTTCCGCGACATTTACGCAGAGGAAAGCCCCGTAGCACGCCAGGCGGCTGTTCACTGTCGCCCCGCGATCCGCCGAGTGCAATAGAGGTTCCTCCACGCGAGATAAGTTCCCCGACGCGTTATACTTTTCCCCGGGACGTCCGTCGAATCCCCGACGATTCTTTCCACCCTCCGCGCCAGTGAAAACTTCACCCGCGAGTAAATTACAATCCTCGGCGACGGCTGGCTCGTTCGTAAACTTTACCGTGGACCCGATACCGCGACTTTATAGATTCTATCCCGATCGCGGTCTCGTAAAAAGATTCGACGAGTCGAACAGCTCGCCCGACGAAGCTTCGCGACCGTTCTCGCGGATTCAATTATTTACCTCGCGATTATCTCGCGCACTCGTGTTCGTTAACGCGAGGTAAGAATTTCGAAAATCGAAAGAAAGAATAGATTTTAACGCGAGTGTTCGTTAGAACGCGGAAGAAGTTAGGAAGACGGAAGTAAAAACTCGTAGCCGGTTTCAATTTCGCCGAGATCTATTCGGGAGCGGTAGCATCGACACGGGGAATTAAAGTTATCCGTGAACCTCGGTGAGGTAAAAGGGAGAAAAGCGGGGGCCGGGGGAAGAAGTTACGAAGAAACGAATATTCGGACTCGCTGCTTTTTCCAGCGCGCGAATTTTTCCCCGAATGACGAATAAAGATTCCTCTTTTTTCCCCCTTTTCTGGCCGGAATAAATTCACGGCTGGGGAAACGGGCGTGGAGACAGCCGGCGAGTCCTGAATATGCGAACGAGATGGCGGCCGTCGTGGCGTCGCCGTGGAAAAGGCTGAAAGGAGAGCCGAACAAAAAGCTCCTTCGCGCCAGCTGGCCAGCCTTTTTTATCAGCAGTCTGGGGCTCGTTCTTGCCTGCGAGATGTTCAAAAATCGCTTAGCCCCGGTAGATAGGCGGTCGATAAGGGAAACCACGGGGCTGATTTACGATGGAACTTTCCTTCCGTTCGACGTTCGCGCCACTCGCAACATCGGCTCTCTCATCCCTTTGTCGGTGTCCATCCGCCACACGTTTCTTCCCTTCGGCCAACCAGCCGCCGTTAATTCCAGAGTGTTTCGAAAACGGTTCGCCCTTTAACCCCGATGTCACTCCGACGTCACTCCGAGTGTCACTCGGATCGAGCGTCAAAAACCGAGAGGTTTCTCCTTCTTCCCTAATAAACGTCCGTCCGCTGTTCTTTCTTCC
>NIJG01000146.1:217655-231090 GCA_002201625.1 Euglossa dilemma
CGAAAAGATTTTTGGAAGATTTTTGGAGCGAGTGGTAGAAAGGCCGGGAAAGTAGAAGGATCGGGATTTTTCAGAATTTTCGCGGAATAGAGGAAGGGAAGATGGCCGAGGCGCAGGTTCGCGGTAGAACTAAATTAGGTTCGAAAAGATTTTTGGAAGATTTTTGGAGCGAGTGGTAGAAAGGCCGGGAAAGTAGAAGGATCGGGATTTTTCAGAATTTTCACGGAAACGAGGAAGGGACGATGGCAGAGGCGCAGGTTCGCGGCGGAAGTAAATTAGGTTCGAAAAGATTTTTGGAAGATTTTTGGAGCGAGTGGTAGAAAGGCCGGGAAAGTAGAAGGATCGGGATTTTTCAGAATTTTCGCGGAATAGAGGAAAGGAAGATGGCAGAGGCGCAGGTTCGTGATAAAAGTAAATTTGGTTCGAAAAGATTTTTGGAAGATTTTTGGAGCGAGTGGTAGGAAGGGCAGGAAAGTAGGTGGATCGGGATTTTTCAAAATTTTCGCGGAATAGAGGAAGGGAAGATGACAGAGGCGCAGGTTTGCGGTAGAACTAAATCAGGTTCGAAAAGATTTTTCGAAATTACATAGCGGGTGGTAAGGAAGAGCGAGAAAGTCGGAGGATCGGGATTTTTTAGGATTTCTACGGAAACGAGGGAAGGCGCAGGATGGCGGTAGAAGCGACGAGGTCGTAGCTTCCTGAGGAAATTTCGGTCGTTTAATTTAACGAGTACACCGCGTGCCACTCGCGGCGGCCCAAGTGTTAATTGCTTCGACTCGATTGAATCGACTCTGCGCGGTGCACGGTGTAATCGAGCGAATATATTCCGCCAATGAGGGCTCGCCGTTGCCGAGCGCAAAGGGTTTATTGGCCTGGCAATCATTTTCACAGCCTGCGTTATTCCTTCCTCGTTCTCCGCGGCCACTGTTTCCCTAGATTCACGCTGTGCGCGTCGATTTGACAGCGGGAGGGAGAAAAAAATCCCGATCCTTTGCGAATAACTTTTCCCCCGTCGTAAAAATCTGGAAAGCGCGACCGTTCCGGAGCAGTGCGGCGAACCTAATCGATTTAGAGAGGAAGTCCGCGGGAATCGTGCGCGGAATTTTTGTCGAATCGACGAAACTTGGCTAATTGCGAGCGGAATAATTCATGCTGGCGAAAATCAATACGTCTCTGGAAACGTTCCGCACATGTGTGTACCTTTACGAGCCCCCCCTCTAATTCCCTCTCGGCCGTTTAAACCGTGGGACCGACCGATTTAATCGAATCCCCGAACTTTCTTGGGAAGCCGGAGCAACGGAGCCAGGCCGGATTCTACGGGGTAATTGTCGTATGGTTGATCGGCAAAAAGGGCGGGCAGCGTTTCGCTTCGTTAGCCGAGCATTAATCGAGCAGCTTCCGCTGCGTTGGAACGTTATTAAAAATCGAGTGGCTCGAAGTCAGTCGGGGACGCGTCACGAGATTTTAATTCGTCCACCGTGCACAGCTCGTTCGGTAAATGCAATTATTTACAATCATCGAATTCATCGACAAACAGGACACGAGCTCGATACCTACACGCGTACAACTCTATCGATCGTTATCGTTTCCATGCGACACGGGCGTGTACGTGGCTTTCTGTCTACGTCGAGGAAAAATCGCGGCCGGGGCGACGTTCTTCCGGTATTCCGTCCACCCTAAAAACCCCGTGCTCCGCCGAGACGTCTTTGCCGAAGAATTAGCGTGAGCATGCCAACGGGCCATGACCCGGGGATACCTCGGGGCAACTTTGGTTCGCGAGATTCCTCGGGAGAAGATACGCGAGGACTGAGCCAACCTCTCTCCCGGGCGAATTCTTCGCGATCCTCCGTGCAACCCCTCCATCTCGCCATTTCCATCGCGCAAACATTCGCCAAGTTGGCCAGCAGGGAAGGAAATTGTTCCTTTATCTCGCGATAATTCGCTTCTTGGCCCGTGAGATCGGGAAAGAATCGAGCTCGGAAGCGTCGAATGGAAAGGGATGGGAAGGGAAGGGATAAAGGAAACCCGGTTGCGGCGGCCGTCCTCGTCGCCGTGTCTCGCGATTCTCTGCCAGCCGATCAACCTCGAAATAAGAAACGGAAGGAGGGTAAAAGGCTCGGCGATGGCCAGCTCGTAATTACTTTTCCACCCTCTTAATCCGTTCATCCCGCTCGAACGGTGAAAAGCGAATCCTCGCCGCGAGTCTTGCCTCCTTTCCCGGCCAGCTCCCGATCGGTTCTTCAGTCTCTCTCAGCCAATTATCCGCTCCGCGCGAATTTCTCGAAGCTGGCCGCGGCCACTAGTCGACTCTTCCATGAAACGTCCAAGCGATGACGACTGAACGCGATGAAAACGCGATGGAAACGCGATGGAAACGGTATGGAAACGAACGAACGGGATTGGCTCGGTCCGACACCGCGTGCAACTGTGCGAAAGTTGCGACGAGCTCTTGGTCGCGAGTATTTTTAAGAGAGACAGCTGATGGAGAGCTCGCGATGATTTCACGCGTTTCCGCTTTGTCGTCGCGCCCGATCGATAGCGTTCTAATGGAGAGCGCGAGTCCGGAACGGGGACGATACTCGCATTTGCAAGAAGAGGGTTAGGATTTCGGGGTTATGGGGATAATTGAGCCATTCACGTGGGCCGCAACCATTAGTTTTGTTTGCTTTTTTTCCCCGAATTTCAGCGCGAAAGCACTCGATCGATCCTTCACTTTGTACACTTGTATTACGCGGCTTTAATTTGCACGCGTCCTCGCGTGTAAACTGGGTCGGCCTATGGGCAGATTTCATCGCCGCTGTAAATACGCGTCCGCTCGAGAGCGGAAGTATAAATAAATAAATAAACGGTAGAAATAAAAATTCCACCTTCCTTCCGGCGAACACGATCGATCCGACGAACGAGCGGCTAAATTGTCCAGAGGACAGCGAACGATAATTCGGTTAGAGGAGCGAGCGGAGACGACTCGCGACGAATTTCGGCTGCGCGAGAAACTCGGTGCTATTTTCGAGAGTGGCAAGTTGCTCGCTTTCGAAAGGAATTATTAGTTCACCGGCCCGTGGAGGCTAACCTAATCAGGATTTGTCGAAAGTTTCGTAGCCCGTGTTACACGGTTATCGACGTGCTTCGACCTCCTCCTCTTGGCGGATCGATCCACAGTCCTTTGCCTCGTCCTCGGGCTCGGGGTATAACCTTAAAGATCGAAGCATCCACGGTGGATGATCGCGCGATGAAAATACGCTTCCTCGATCCATCCTGTCCGCTCGGACTCCGTTACCATGGCGTCGAAACGAAAATAAACGCGACTTATTTTTGCGTTGTTTCTGCTTGCAGGAGTGGAACGATTACAAGCTGAAGTGGAACCCGGATGATTATGGCGGTGTCGACACCCTCCACGTGCCGTCGGAGCATATATGGTTGCCGGACATTGTTCTTTACAACAAGTAAGTCGATCTAATCCCGTCTGGTCACGCGACTCTTTCGCCACGGTAAATCCGACCACGGAGAATTAAAGCTCGCGTGCGAGATGGAATTTCGATATCGGTTTATCTCGAGACAACACTGGAAGCCCCTCGAGACGGCTCGAGCTTGGCTCAAGCCCCGCTCCGTGGACAACGAAATTAAGAACATAAACGGCGGTTACCGACCACGAAGACGACGCGCCGAGTCGGATAGCGTCAGGTCGTGTCCGATCGTCTCGGTTCACCGGCAACAACCGATCAAATATACGATCGTGGCCGAGCAGTGCAATTTGCCGCGCGACGTCTTGCGCTACGAAACCGGGTGCAAGCCAGCCTGTGGACGCAATTTCTTCCTCTGGACGGTTTTATTTTTACAACCTGAAAGGGCCGGGTTAAACAGCTGTTCGATACGTTCGCCGTCGCGCTGGATATTACGCCAGCCCGATACTCGTGCCCGTCTTGACCGTAATTTATACTCCTGTCCTGACCGGACGATAAAACGCGACGATAAAGACGGAACGTTCGCGTGGACCGATCACCCGATACCGAAACCGCGAATTAAAAAGCGACAGAGAAGTGACAACGACGATGGTCGATATCGGCCACTTTATCGCGCCTGTAAACAGTCGAGCAGCGAACGAAATAGTCGAACGCGACAACGAGCCTCGGGATACGATCGACGTGGAAGAATTACCGGAATCGGGATAGAGAAGGTACAACGAGATTACCTACTCGCGTAGAGAACTCGGCTCACGTACGATGGTCCAAGAAATAACACGGTGAATTATCGTTCGAAGGAAAAGAGAGAAAGAGGTCGGGATATTTCAGCCGTTCTTTCGCGTTAATCTCAGCCTGCTTGATCCTTTTTCCCCATTCTTTTCTCGGAGCGTATCGGGACGTAGTCACGGCGCGTGGCGTCGTCCGTCACCTTGGTCCGGCCATGCTTCATAGGATTTTAGTGGAAAGTGCAGAACACGGTATCTCGTAAACCGCGACGGAATATTCCGCGCCGGTACGTGACGTTTCCAGCAGAGAGCCCGGTAAGGCCATTTTGAAAATCCACGGCCGAAACGGGACACACGAGCTCCGCGTATCCTGGCCGGCTAACGCTGAGAAATAGGATGTACTTCGCTCCGAGGACGACACTTTTACGAGGACGTAGGGTCGAGTCGCCGCGACGCCATTCTTGTAGCCTAGATGGCTCCCGACCGACTTACTACGTGGTTACCCTATACGGATTCATCCTCTTCCTTCCTGCCAGTCGAAGAGGGATCGAACGCTGCTGGATTGCTTCAGGGAAAATTAAGTACAGCCGGGTCGTGGTTATCCGCTGCCGGATTATCCGCGTTGCTCAATCCAACATTTCCTACGATTATTCCGCCGCGATTGTCTTCTTGCCGATTATCGAGAAACAGACCGAATCAGGAACAAACGAAGAATCCCGAAGATTTCGGCTATATTCCGTGGAATCGCGGATGGATTATGTTTCGAATCGAAACTAAACTGGTTAATTCGCATCTGTATTTAGACGCATACCTTGTTTCGTGGATTTCGTGTATTATAAAATATATTACCGCATTATCCGCGATTGTAGTTTGAATTATAACCTCCGTTTGTATCGCTGCGCGTGTGTGTACAGTTCAATTATCCGGCATATTTGATTATCCAGCGCTGGCTCGGTGCAGAATCTGCCGGGTAATCGAAATTCTATTCTGTGCGACTTCTCTATAGGCGAGAATAGCGGTCATTCGCGACGTACGGCAGTTGAAATTTCATCATTGCACGTAGTCGCGTAGAATTTCCGGAAACATCAGCTCGTGTAAGGCTCTTGGTCCACGCTGGAGTAGCTTCGAGACGGGCCAGGTTTACGACCGCCACTTAACGGTGAAAGCTTGGGAAAATCTTGGATATGTTCCATAGACGTGTCGACTACCCGTTAAGTAACCGTCGAGGGTCAGGTCACCGCTAACTTAGAGTCGACCTCTCGATATCTGGCAGGCGCGACGTCGGCAGGCTCTCAACGACAAGGTCCGACACGCGAGGCTAGTCACTCTGTTCGCGAACACAGATCCAGGTGTCCATATCTTTCGCCATTTTTTCGAGAATTGCACAGATCGCAGGTGCGATAGTTAGGTGGGTTGTCGCCGCTTAGTCTCGCAGTTAACGAGCGATCTAGGTATTCACATCTTCTACCATATTTCCAAGAATTGCACAGATCGCAGGTGCGATAGTTGGGTGGGTTGTCGCCGCTTAGTCTCACAGTTAACGAGCAATCTAGGCATCCATATCTTCTACCATATTTCCAAGTATTGCATAAATCGTAGGTATGATAGGTGGGTTGTCGCCGCTTAGTCTCACGGTTGACGTGCGTCTAGACATCCACATCTTCCGCCATTTTTCCAAGAATTGCATAGATCGCAGGTGCGATAGTTAGGTGGGTTGTCGCCGCTTAGTCTCACAGTTAACGAGCGATCTAGGTATCCATATCTTCTACCATATTTCTAAAAATTGCATAGATTGCAGGTATGATAGTTGGGTTGTCGCCGCTTAGTCTCACGGTTGACGAGTGATCTAGGCATCCACATTTTCCGCCATTTGTCCAAGAATTGCATAGATCGCAGGTGCGATAGTTAAGTGGGTTGTCGTCGCTTAGTCTCACGGTTGACGAGTGATCTAGGCATCTATACCTTCTACCACATTTTCAAGAATTGCATAAATCGTAGGTATGATAGGTGGGTTGTCGCCGCTTAGTCTCACAGTTAACGAACAATCTAGGCATCCATATCTTCTACCACATTTCTAAGAATTGCATAGATCGTACCAATGATAAGTGGGTTGTCGCCGCCTAGTCTCACGGTTGATGTGCGTCTAGACATCCACATCTTCCGCCATTTTTCCAAGAATTGCATAGATCGCAGGTGCGATAGTTAGGTGAGAGTTGTCGCCGCGTTCCTGGTTAGTCTCGCGGTTGACGAACCAAATCCAACTCAGTTTCGACGAGTCCAACGATTCGATCGTCGATTCCGATTATTCGAAACACGCCGTTTCGAGCCGGGACCTTTCGGCCCGTTTCTCCAGGCCGAAAGCGCAACGATCGTTCCCTCTTTGGTCGGCACGCGCGATGAAACTTTTTGCCGGTGTTTGCGCCGACGAGTGCGTCTCATTGTGTCTGGCGGAGCGTTTTTCTCTACCTGACGGCTGGGAGACGCGTCAGCATCTCGACGAGTTTTATTTTCAATTACGCACTGGAGTGGCTTCGACGCGGCCACGCGTTCAATGCTAGATCATAAAGAACGTTCTCGAAGTCGAAACTCTCGACATACATTACGCCGTTTCAATTACTCGAACAGCTACAGAGAGAGAGGGAGAGAGAGGGCGGGAGAGAGAGAGAGAGAGAGAGAGTGAGAGAGAGAGAGAGAAAGAGTGGCGGGGCGAATCGATTGTCCTGGCGGCGCTTGGAAAGGCTCAAAGTATCGGGGCTTTGTGCGGGCCGACAGCATGCAAATGCATCCTCTGGCAAGCGCCGCGTCCTTCCCCGACGACGCTGTCGGGACGCGGTGCAAAGGGGGGACCAGGAGAAGAGCGTAATTTGTATGGAATATTCGAATCCGATTAATAATTCACCGACTGGTCGGTGGGAGTGCGCCCCGGCGAAAGGGGAGCGGCCCGTTTGTAACGGATGTCAGAGAAAACGTGGCCGGTGCCGGGTCGAAAGGGATTCATCGGTGATTTCAGGATATCGAGACGCGCCGCATAATGCGGCATTGTTATAGGATGAATTTTGATGGCGTTCGCCCCATTTCACGAGGTCCCCGAGACCCGGTGACCGTGTTCCTTTCGCCGCTCCGCCTTTCACCCGTTTTATCGAATTTTAACCCTCTGTCGAAGGCAATTCGCTGCTTAATAACTTGGTCACGGCTTTATTGTCTCGCCGGTGGAAGAGGGCGGAAAGTTTGTCGATCGGTTTCGGCCGGTCTGAGCGAAGGGGAGGGGAGGAGGGTGAAAAAGGGTGAATTATCGAGGAGGGTCCGAGACGCGAAACTTTCCGAGGGAATTTGCGAAACACGCCGTCTCTGAGCGATTCTCGTGCCCGTCGTACTTGCCCGGGCGTGACTCGGAGGTCAACACCCATCCCCGGCCAGCGTGGGAACGCCGCCTTAGGCCTGCAGGGTGTATCAATTAAATCGAAGTCAAGTTGCCGGGGAGAAACTTGGCTGGAATCGCGCGCCGTTCGATCGCCGCCACCTGAGCTCCCTAGTTTCCTCCGCGACAACTTTCGCGCCGTGATCCCCCGGTATCGATTTACCAGCCGATCAACCGCGTCTCCCAATTCTCTCCCCCGCGCTCCCCCGATCACCCTGGATACGAACCGGTGGCTTTCGAGCGAAGGGCGGCCGCGCTGCCCTTCAGCTAAACCGACACTTCTCCGCCGATGAATAAAAACATTTTCAGCGAAAGAGCAGCGCGCTCCAAGTGCACCGCACTCGTTTCCCTGCGCCCTGGCTCTTCAGCAGACACGAGAACCTCGAAGATGCGCGATATCGGCCCGGGTAATAAGCTCGTTCGATTTCGAGAGGCGAAACATCCCGGCGTTCGCGTAAATAATTCCCGATCGAACGTCGCCGTACGGATACGCCATTTTTCTTCCCTCTCCAGCCAATTTTCTACCCCCGAAAGAGTTACGCAAACGTTCCGTGTAACCTTCCGACGCGTCGTCGTCGAGAATCCTCGTCCTCTCGGCTCGCCGCGATAGATCGAGCGGCGTGGAAACGGATCCGATACCGAGGAATCGAACGAATACGTAGACGCGAGAGTTCCGCGGGCATAATCTGCAGAAGCGAAACTGGAACTCGCGGTGATTTATGGCGACAGCGAGGCGCGCGATGGAAACGAAGCACGCAGCGGAAAGTGTCGTTTTGACGAATAGTTTCGGTGTGCTTAAAGAATCTACCACGGGGGGAATTATTCGCAAAGTTCCAGGCGCGGGTTTTGCACTTTGGATTCTTAGGCGATCGGGGTTACTTCCGAGAGTCGGACCAACGAATTTCTCTCTCCGACAATTCACGGTAATCTCGTACGCGAACTGAATCGCGAGAGAAATGCTCGATTCCCCCGAAATGTCGCGAATTTGTTAATCCCTCACAGTCGATTCGAATTTTCACGAGGTCCGCGAACAATTTCTGAGTTTCGCGATCTATTCTTCGTCTATCGCGTTCTCCTGAGTTCGACGTCGAACGTCGCGGGTACTCGGGTTCGTCGATAATTCACGACGCCGTGCACCTGCTCGCTGAAGCAATTTATATGTATACATGCAAATTAAGCGACGCTGGATGGAGACATTTATTAGCGGAGAGGGTTTCGCATGGAAAGAAAGTTTGGCAGGAAAGTTTGGCCGAAAAACTCTGTTTCACTGGCCGAGTACGTCGCAGGGAAAATCGATCGACGTCGGGGGGGTCGAGGGCGTCGGGACAGATCGTCGGGATGAAATTTAATTAAGAAACGACCGGCTCGAAGGCGAAACGACCGATCTATAACGCGTTTGGCCGGTGGCGGCGGGTCTGTCGTAAATAAAACCGCGGGCCATTGTGCGAGTTGCATTCGATATTAACACCTTGATAAATCTGAATTCGATATTCCGAGTCGATGTCGATGGGCGAACCGCGCGATTCCGCGGCTCCGTTTTATAATTGAACCTATCGATTACGAGACGCGCCCTCTAACGTACATCGCGGAATTCGTGCGTTGCCTTCGCAGAAAGGAGAACGGGACAAAAAAAAAAAAGAAAAAAATATATAAAGAGACTGCGAATCCGGGATGCCGAGGCTGGCGATATTAAATCGACGCGCATAAATTCCACGGAATTATCGGTCTCTCCGCGCGAAACGTCTCCGGCTGGCACGGTTTCCGCATAAATATTCAGCTTCCATCGCTTTAATTGAAGTACACACGGGAAAGTTGTGGGTTTATTAGAAGATTCGTGCTGGTGGAAGATACACGTGCCGCTGAGCGCGATATTCCCGCGAGCCGGGCGAACTGGATGTTGGAACAACGAGTTCCCGGTTCCGTTCCTCGAATTTCCTTTCTCGCCGGCGTTGAACGGGATTTTCGAGATAAAGCCGAGGAACGAGAGGAGGTTGGGTTCGCAGGGACGGGACAATAACGGTATCGGGGCGATATCGGGGGTTAATCGTGGAAAGAAGGCAGGGCCAGAGCGATAGTCGGAGCGCGAGCAGGTGGAAGAACGAAATCGAGTCGAATGGATCCTCGACCCTGTTTGGATCGCGCCGCGACGATCCGGCTCACCGTGGTATCGAGCCTCGAATTAATAATCGAGGCGCAACGCCGCCGTTTGATCCCTTTGGAAGGATACCGAATGAATATTCACGATCGAATCGAGCGACGCGGTTACATGGAAACTATTTCCCCGGCGGCTCTATCTCGGCCCCTGTATCGAGGAAAAACGATTTTCGTTGAAAGTGATCCAATAGCGGGCGAAAAAGCGCAGACCCGCGGCGTGTATTGGCTCGAAACAGATAGGACAGGATCCAATAAACTCGGCGAAGCGTCGGGGCGCAATCAACGATGCAAATGCTCGGGCCGCATAAAGAAAGCCGCATAAAAGGAGGGCAAAGTGTTTTTTCGTACGCGGCCCTTTTTCACGTGCCGTGTGTCGCGTGCTCGTTTCATAGCCATCGGTCCGCTCCTAGCCGCGCCAAACTTTCGATCGGGCATCTCTCGTCTATGGAAATGAAACGGGGGTGGCCGTGTAATCAGCGAAGGCTGGCCGAGTTGGGTTCCAGCCGTTTTGCATAGAATAATCGCCCGCCTAGGACCCTTTCCGCGCCGGTGTAATTAATTGTCCGGCTCTGCCGCGCAAGGATTCCGGCTCGGGGTGAAAACGGACTAGGAATTCACGCTGGAACGAGCAATTCCTGCCACCGCGCCACCAGTCCAGAAGAAACCTTTCGAATTTGCTAGAACGACGCTTGATCGAGTCGCTTAGTCCGGCGCGGGATAATCCGGATAATCGAGGTTCCGCTGGCGTAGAATATTCTACCCGCGTCTCGGTCTCCGTTATCTCACCGTCTCGCCGCGCATCGCTGGCGGAGGAGCTGGATAGACTGGATCGGGGAAGAGGACGCGAGATAAAACAGGAAGAAACGGAGAGGGACGCGGAGAAAAATAGGCACAAAGGGACCGGTGGCCGATAGCGAGTTCCACGGAGTGGACGCAATCAACGGGGGTAAATAGGTGTCGGTGGGCAAAGCGAAGCGGGCAAAGGGTTCGGTACAATGACCCGGAGGACGCGTACGTGCGGGCGGGCAGCGCGAAATGCAAAGTTAAAATATGCAGGGAACGTACGTGAGCCGGAATCTCGTTACTCCATTATCGCCGGATTACTGCGCCTGCAGCTCGTCCCAGACGCGGTAATCCGGTCGCGGCGCTCCGACGCTCCGGCGCGGTGCGGCGCGGCGCGGCGCGAGGCCCGCTGCGCGCGTTAACGAAGTAACACGGCCTCAAAGTAACCGCGCGCCGGACCCGCTCGCGAGATACAACTTTCCGCGCGGCCCCTTATTCTCCCAATTCCCTCCTCCGCGCGTTTAACCTTTAAAACCTCATTCGTACAACCTATCTCCAAGCCTGTTACAGACGTCCGTCGGAGTTTCAATTAACTCCGAACAAGCCCCTATGAACTTCGGATAAGTTTCTGCGTCGATTGCTGGTATATTAACGAGGACTCTCGTGGGATTAGGAAAAGCGTTTTACGGGGGCAGAGCGAGTGCCGCGACGCGTCCTCGCGTTACCGAGTTTCAAAAATTCCATTAGTCGCGTCGGAACGGACCGACGTGAAATTTCGTTCCGGGTTAAAATCGATACGCCGCTAGATTTATCCCCCTCCTCCTCCTAATGGCACCGAAACTCAAGGGTGCATTACTCTTCTGTCACTGTTCCCGCTTCGAAATTCCCGCTTCCATTATTTTTCCATCAGCGTCGCGCCGGGCGCCACTCGTATTTCATAAATCGTCGCGGTGACCACGGTAAATCCGTAGCAAGGACGAAAGGAAAGGTCGGGCTGGCCACAGGCCGCATTCCCGAGTCGCCGTTCCGCGCGATAACGATATCGATAAACACTGCGAAGCAACGACGGCGCTCGTAACGTCGCGAGAAACGCGACGCCGTTGGAATTACGCCCCTGTCCCGTGTGCTCCTTGGAATTTACCACGAGGAAACCGGCGACGCCTCGTCCAGCGCGCAGTGTCGAGCTTATGATTCACCGGGTGTCCGATCAGCGTCGACGCGCGACGAGCCCCGAATACCTGCAGCTTATCTCGCGCGACGATACATTCAACGTTTCAGGCGCGCAACGCGAACGGCGTGGCTGGCGTTGAATTAAAAGGAAATTGAACTGTTGGCGGGGCTATGAAATTTCGACTGGGTGCTCGTAAGTCACGCGTCAGCCCCGCTACCGAGTTCCGTTACTGTGCAAATTAACCGGGCTCGCGATTACACACGACCGCGTCTCACCCCGGCTTTCTCTGCGTTTCCTCCCAACTTCGAATTAATCGATCTCTGCTTTATCCTCCGCGATTTGTTACCCGCCTTCCCACCCGAGAAATATCCTCCGCGTCTCGATACACGCTCCGTTGTTAAAGCACCGTTTCCATGTGGTAACGATTTTCCAAGACGACACGAAACCCGCGAGTCCTCGAGTATTATACCGCGGATGGAATTATTCGAGGGTCGAAAAACTCGAGAATTCGCGAATCTCCGTCGCTGTTATCGAGTTATCTTAAAGCACTACGAATAGGTGTAGAAAATGGAGACCATCGAACGCTGGCTCGAGGAAAGTTTGGAGAAGGTCTAGAAAGCCGAAGGAAGATCCTCGGCGCAGAGATATAGTTTCCTTGTCGGAAAAAGTGCTACAACTGCACCTGACGTGCCGCGTTATCACCTTTCATCTTCACGCCAGGAACACGACCTCGCCAGCCCGAAGACGATCCTCCACTCGATCCTACACTTGTGCACAGCTGATCCCGAGAGTCGGGAGGATGCCGGGAACAAGTCCAACCTGGCTCTGTGGCTGCCGCGAAATGGAATTATCCCGGTGGAGAGGCGGGAAAACTCGCGTTTGTTCGGCTATCGCGAGGCTTGTCGCGAGGCTTGTCGCGCCTATCAGCGAGCACTCTCCTTGGCCGAGGCTTCCGTATTCCCGTCGCCTGCGTCGACGAGCTGCTGCTCCACCCGACATCCAGCCGCATTACAGCGGCCTAGCTGCAGGCTGACCTAAAATACGCCAAGTACACGTGGCCCTGTTAGGATCCGAGCCTGCAGCCAGCTTCCCGCCCTCCGCGCTTCCCGGAAAACCGCCTGCAACCCTCCGGCGCCGGGTAAACGCGCCCCTCCGCGTTTTCCCGCATAAACACGCGCGCCTCGTCCTCGCAAATTGCACGCCTGCTGATACACGCTGATTGCTAATTGGTGTGTTTCGGTTTCTAAGTACGGAACACCGTTATCGAAGGCGGTCCGTACCGCGAGAGGGTTGTTTCGCTGCTCGGATGAAGTTTCTCGCGGGATGGAAGGGTGGTGGAGGGGCTGGAAATTAGGGAAGGGCGAAGGAAACGAGTGTCTGCCTTGAAGCGAGCACCGCTAATTCCTTTGAGTAATTTCGGATAGCGTAGACGACTGCGTTGTTTGAACGCTCGCGCCAAGTTTCAGCTCGCGATGGAATCCGCTGTTGCGTCTTCTTCGAGGAATTAGGCGAGCGGAGGTATCAAACGGGCTAAAACTGGGTGGATATCGTCGAAAGGAGGTTCCGGTGATGAACCGGCTGAGATTCTTCGTCGATTATTTACTGAATTTCGCGGGCAAGCGGGATTTCCTCGATGCCGGAAGCATTTTCCGCGCGACGAGGTCCTCGGCCGCTCGCTACTAGCTATTTCCTCGGGTCGGTGAACGAAAATGGAGTGGCGGCT
>NIJG01000146.1:231239-280744 GCA_002201625.1 Euglossa dilemma
ACAAACCGCCATTGTCACAGATCGCTGACCATTCTCGCGAAATCCACGATAATCTTTTTTACCCGGTTGGCCGGCCAGGCAACCCCCGCCGAGGCCATCGCGTACACCCGGCTCGTTTGTCTTCTTTCCACCAGCCACTCGTTTCTGTATTCTCCGTTTCAATGGCCGCGTTCTACCCTCCCTCACCCCATTTCCCACGCCGTGGTATCGGTGAATCGCTCCGAGTCCCAAGCAAGCGGTAATATTCTCCACACCCGAGAGTTTTAAGGTAGCAAGAGCCACCACCGCGTCTCTTCCACTACTTTTCTTCCTGTTTTATCGCATCTTCTTCCCCTCCCTCTTTATCGGTCCGCTTTTTCGAATTAAAGCGAAACCAAGCAAGCAACGCGACCGCGCGATTACGCCTGACGATTGCAACGACTATCCATTGGTCGAACAAATCGGACAGCGTCGGGACATTTCGGGGGCGCGGTTCCGCGTTTTTCAATTCCGCACGGTACAGTCGGCCAACCACACGCGAAATTCCACCGCTCCATACGCGAAAACTGAAATTACACCCCCGAAAACGTTGACACGCGACCGTTCCCCTGTAACCCGCGAGCAACGTGAAAATATCGCTCGGTAAATTCGGTGCAACGTCGATATTCGCCTATTTTCTCCATCTCCGACCCGAGGTTCCCCGTCGAAAGATTTATTTCGCCCAATAATTCCCGTTTCCACGTTGCAAGGGGAGTGCCTACGTGCTCTCCGACGTCGCTCATTGGGATTTACAACGACATTGTTCCCGCGAAGATGTACGAAGCCCACCGGAAACGTACGTGTTGCGATCAGCAGTCGTTGAACCCATCCGGCTGTAGGGGAACCCCGGCAAGATTCTTTCTCTCCCCTCGACGCACCCTTCCAGATTCTTTAAACGTATTAAGAGGCTCTCCCGTGACGAATATCAATGTTTACCTTGATTTATGCCCGTCTCTCCCAGTTGACCATGGTTCTTTTATTACGGTTTTGCCATTGCAAAAGCTCGAAATTCGTCGTGGGGACAGTCAGCGAATATCTTCGTGAAACAAACTAATTTTTCTTATCTTCTTTCGTTACGAAACGAGGTTATTTTTTTTATTATTCGTCTCCCGTGACACGTATATATACGTATCGTAGGCTGACTAGATCTTCTTTCGTATTTTCACGATATAGCACGCGGTATATATTCGAAGACGACGTATGAACGTTAATTCAGGAGAAGCAAGAGAACCATCCACGGTCCGGAAGATATTAATTCAACGAGAAGGAGGATACAAGCGAAAGAGAACAATGTTTCCAGAATTAAGGAGCCGTAACTCTGCCCTGTACCATTGTACAAAGATCGCTATCGACGGGGATTTATGTACACTCCTTGGAGAATTTCTCAGCGAGTTTATAGATTAACTCAGCGAACTCCGGAGAAAAACTGTTCTAATCGAACGTACGCTCCATTCCGAAGAATCGTGATCCCCGGTAATCTCGTTCCGCGTGTTTTACGTCCACGCGATCGGCGAATTTATCGGTGAATTTATCGGCGATCCGAATTTAATTGGCCAGAACCGGCCACGGGTCTCGGCCCGGCGGAAGGACAAAAACGGGCTGCGGAATATCGCGTTGTACTACTGAAACTTATATCGATCCGACGACCGTGCCCATCTCGCGCGGCGCGTTCAGTAGCGTACGAAGTCGCACCGCCAAACCGGGTTGCAAATTCCACCGATTTCGCGAAAATCTCCATTCGCCATTTCTATCGTCGGCGAAACGAATTTTGACGACGCGTGTCATGCGAGTATGTCGTTTTTACTATGAACAATTACGCGTAAAGTGTCGATAATGATACACGCGTCGCTACATCGACGAAACCATAATCGCGACGATGATTTCGATAATTTCTATAGTCAAGATCTTTTATGGTATATTTCGAACAAAAATCGCCATCCACGAAAATATAACATTAAGCACAGCCTCGATATTTTTGCTTGGATTTACGAGGTGCAGAGATTTCTCGAAAAGAAGATTGGAAAGGAGATTTCTTTGAAATTTGTAAACACCCAGAATGCACTCTTAATTGCCCCGGATCTCGAGGTAACGAGATTACACGAGCGAACTGTAAATAGGAGGTATAAAACGCGGAGATGTAATTTCTCTTTTACGAGAGTCTCCCTTTCTCCGGAAGGGAATTACAATTTTTCCCCAGCTCGCCTGTGCAATTTTACGACCGTTCTAATTTCCCTCCGATCGCGCGGCTGGTAGAATTTCCCGCGTATCCAGATCGACGCCGTGGTTACAGAGGGACGTCTAAAGAACCGGCTTCGACGCCACTGCGAGCGTTTAAGCCCGCGGCTGGTGCCCTGGAGTCAGGCTCAATGGCAAACTGAATCTCAAGGTTTAGGCGAGATGCAACCCTCCAAGCCACTAACTTTCGCAACTTCGTTTTTCACTGATTCCAACGCGAAACGGCGTATCGATCCTCGAACAAGCTTGGAACAACACCCTTCTTCTATCTCACCTTTAATCCCGACTCGGTGCGCTTGGAATACGCTCGGAATACGCTCGGATCGAGTGGTAGGATTGCTTCTAGAGGATCGAAGAAGTGAGATAGAGCGAGTCGGTGACGCAATGGAAAGGAGACGCAGGGCATCGCGAGTCTCTGCGTGGTCCTGTTTCGAGGGCTCGGTCTGACGTAGGTAATAGAAGGAGGAGATAGATCGGAGGATCCGGTGGCGCTGTCCGGGGGGTAACAAATGGAAAACGCGGCGGCAGGGGTTGGCGAAAAATTGAATGTCCTCGGCGGCATCTACCGGGGGAGGACAATGTGGTTTTTTCGGTGGGCGTTCGATGTCGGTCGAGTAGACAAGCGCGCTTAAAAGGGACGTCTAGTTTGAAGATTTACGCGGCGTCTGCTCGCAAGAACCGACACGCTGTCCGCGCGAAAAAACGCATGATTAATCGAAATCCAGAACTTCTTTGGCACGAGGTACCACCGACGTCCCGTTCTTTCCTCCGGCCACCGATCCTCCCGCGTTCGATGCTCCCGGAGATTAGCTCCGATATCTTTCCATCTGCCCCACGCTTCCAAGGATCGCCGCGATTTACCTAGACTGATGCCTAGCTGAAAACTAGGGAAAAAACCGTCTGACGGTCCGAGCTGGTCGGACCGAAAGCTCGGTCGCCGGCTAGAGCCCCGTAATTACTCGACGTCCACTTAACAGCGACGAGTTCCTCCGGGAGAAGTGGAGAAACAAAGGTCTAGGTTGCGTAGATTCCAGCCCGGAGACTCGGTGCGTTTAGAACGTCGGCCTTTCGTGCCCTGGCCACGGAATTATTGCCCCGTGGACGCATTGTTCTCGCAGGGATGCGCGTTGCGAACGGTCTGGACATCGGCTTCCGGTCGTCTGCCAGCAATTTTGCACGGTNCACGAGGTACCACCGACGTCCCGTTCTTTCCTCCGGCCACCGATCCTCCCGCGTTCGATGCTCCCGGAGATTAGCTCCGATATCTTTCCATCTGCTCCATGCTTCCAAGGATCCCTGCGCTGCCTGCGGCCGCTAATTTTCGGTGTATCGAGCCGTGCTTATGCGAATTAGAACGCTATCCTTCGTCGTTCAGCCCTGTAATCAGCGATACTGGCATCCTCGATCGAATCGGCCGGGAAGATGCTCGTTGGCTGTCGCGGCAACCGTTCGTTATCCCCGATGAAGCGCAACGAGGTGACCGTTGACCGTTCCACGGGAAGAAATTGCACCGAGGTCGATAATTAGGGACATTGAGACGAGAATGCCGAGAGTTGCGTATAATCGAGGGACTATGACGCGCGGCGTAGAGAGACCAGGTCGAGCAGAGGCGATGAACTCGAGGACGCGGTACGGTTCGAAGGGAAAAATATGGTTTATAGGTGTGTGAAAGGTAGACAGGCTAAGGGTGCTGTCCATGCCGGAAGTATAGTTATCGAGCGACAGCGAAAGACCTAGATACGCTGACGCGAGCAGGTTCGCGTAACCTGATTATATGGATGAAACGGGACAGAGGGTGGGAAACTTTATCCGATACAGAAGTTTTGTCGCAAACAAAGCCCGCGCGACGATCAAGAGGTCCCGGTTTAATGCTAAACGCTGCAAATCCGCTTGCATGTGTCTTCAAAGCGGATTACAACCGGAATCGGGGGTGCGAAACTATTCTGGAGGCTCGCCGCGATTTCGACTGCGCAATGACGGTTCCCTCTTGATAATCGCTTGCAAGCAGCGCGATGAAGTTACCGCTGCCACTTTTCTCCCCGTCACAATAGTCTATCTTTCTGCTCCTTTGTGCTCCCGGCCAACTTCATAATTCTGCCCAATATTATTCGCGCGCTTTTCTGCTCGGTATAGCGCAGCCGGGTGCATTCTAGCGAAGAAAGAAGAAAGAGAAACGATATAACATCGCGGAATAAAATTTAGAATCCGGTTCGCGTTTGTTTACGCTTTTCGTTTATTTACTCGCACTTTCTCTTCGTCTCCTTAAATTCTCCGTTTATACGTTCGCGTTGTTAAATAGCTCGGAAAATCTTTCTCCCTTTTGTTTCCTCTGCTCGCCGAAGACCGTAGACTGGTAACGTTTAACGCGCGATACGTGTCGCAAATAGAAGAAAAGAAATTTTGATTCCTCTTGCTACGAGGAAGACTTGCTACGAGGAAGACTTGCTACTCTTGCTACGCTCGGCTCGTATCGGCGGGCCAAAGTTTCCAAACGTCCGATATCTTTCGCGACACCGTAGTTTAACGAATTTATCAACCGCGTTATCGCGGAATTCTTTCGCGCGAGAGGGTGGCGAGCGGTTCCGAGACGATAAGACGGTCGGCGAGTAACGAGACAATTCGTTTACGCTCCTTCCACGGCCATACGTTTCTCAGCCGCGATAAAAAGCCGAGCTCGCTATAGAGCAGCTTTATTCCGCGTTGCACGTGCTGCAACCTCAATTCCCAGCAGCGTTCATTCATCCTCGAAGCTATCCGCTGCGAGGCACGCGCACCTGCCGCCGACCTGCCGTCCACCTACCGCCACGATATTAACATTCAAACGCGATTTTCTGATTTTCAATATTCCACACACTGCTGCCATCGCCGCCTCGATCCTCGATTCATCGCGTTGTCTCCACTCGTCGCGATATCGCGCAGCGATTTTTCACGCTCGTGCTTCCGCGTCGTTCGCTAGAATCACCGGCGAATCTTCCAGAAGAAATTTCTCCGCGATTCCGGAACTTTCTCCGGCGTTGAACAAAGAGATCCCGGGGAACGGTTAGCGGAACGAACTCCGTTCCACGCTATTACATAGAACGGAAAGCGGACGGTTGAAACGGAGTGTGGACGCTGGTCTAAATCGGTGATAAAGGTAGAGACACACCGGCCACGAGGTATTCCACGTGGAGTAATCGGCGGAGCGGGAAATAATAACGGGCGAGCGAAAATAGCGCAACAAGTGCAATTGCAGCAACGACAACGGCAGCTGCAGCAGCCGCACGTATTATATTAGAAATCCCGGCGCATTATCCCGTCGAGTTTACTCCTCCAGAGTTCTGTTCCCGCGGTGTAGACTCTGCACCGTGCGCTTTTCTGCTTACCTTCTATTGTTTATCTCGAGGATTTTCTTATCCCTTATCTTCGACGCCGTTGAAACTTCTTCCGCTCTCCCTGCTCCTTCTGTTCTTCCAGCCGAAGTTTCCTCCGGATAAAAGGGGAAGAGCGGGAGAAGGACAGTCGGTCTTGCGTTTTATAGATCAGGATAAGGAGGCGAGTAGCCTGGGGCGTGGTTGATTAATTACGGGGAAGGCGATACGGCGAATTCCATATCGAAACTGGCCCCTAACGAGGCCAGGGGAAAAAAAGGGAACATAAATCAGGATGGACATTAATTTTGTTTTCAGCGCCGATGGCAACTACGAGGTGACCATTATGACCAAGGCAATTTTGCACCATACAGGGAAGGTCGTGTGGAAACCGCCGGCTATCTATAAATCATTTTGCGAGATCGACGTGGAGTACTTCCCCTTTGACGTGCAGACTTGCATCATGAAGTTTGGTTCGTGGACTTACGACGGGTACACGGTGAGTAATAAGATTCGGCCGACCAGCCACCCTCCTTTCCGTGCCTCGATTAATCATCCTCCGGCGATTCGCGCGAACGTCAAGCGTTTAAACCAAATATCGCGGTCGTGATCGCTCTTGAAAGGATCGAAACGAAACGAAACGCCGAGCGATTATTAGCAGACGTAACGCGGAAATAATCCGGAATATAGTAAAACGAACGAAGCGTCGCTCGGACGAGACGAATGAGAATCATCGGTGCCGCCACTCTCGAAGCGTTCTTATTTTACATTTTGCCAACGTTTTATCCGCGTCGACCGCGGACGTGATGACGCACGGGTCTGGTAAAAATCGAACAGCCAATCGAAACTGTCGACCGGTCGTTCCCCTTCGCGTTAAACATTCCGCGAGGAAATTGTTACGCGCGTCGTAAAACTTTATGCTAAATAAAACCGTTGCCCTTTCGTGATCGGAATCAATGGAAACTGGCGGGGCGGAGATAGTAAAAAATTTCATAACACCGAAATTGGCCCGGGGTAGTTTAACGAAACATCGCGCGTCGTTCGCTGGCTTTACACAGCCGTTCGTTCGGCGATCCTTATTCGGCAAATCGCGAATAGACGCGAGTAAAAAGTCGGCCGACATAGCCGGCTGGCAACGAGAAAGGGAGAACAGATCGCTCTGTGTCCGAGAGTAATTTGTCGAGATAACCCGCGCGTTCTCCGCGGATTTACGATGGGGTAGCGAAAGGGTAGCGCCGGGACGCGGGACGGAATTGTTAAGACGGCGCTGAGAGATGCGCGAGAGGTGGACAGGAAGCCGGGAAACGTAAAGAAATTTTTTTACGTCGGCTGACAGCATTGAAAGGGGGTTGGAGACAGAAAGAGGGCGGTGGAAAGAGGGTGGCTCGCTGAACCGCGTTACAATGATATGCGGGAACGTCGACCGAGTTCTCTGAACACGAGCTCCGATGTCGACGCGTATAATACTCGCTTCCCTCTGTCCGATGGATTTATTAAATTTATAGTCAACCCTCGCCGCCAGCTCGACCGGCGAGTTCGTTTTTATCTATACCTCGGAAGCTCGTTATTTAATCAAACTCTCGAGACCTCGCGTGGCTAATCGTTGCTCGAGTTCGATCGTGGTCGTGCTCTGACAGAAATTTCTCGGCCGAGCCGATGACGTCGCATCGATCCGGGGATATCTCGATATTCCTCCGAGAACCTGATTGCATTAGAGGCCCGGTCATATTTCGGTCGGACGAAGTATTCCTTAAGAGACCGATCGAGTTGCCAACCCAGGTCACGTCCAGCCTTCGCCTCGGTTTCCGATAAAAAATTCCTCAACGACTCGTCCGTACGTCCAATCATATTTTTCGTCCCTCGTCGACGTCGCAGCACCAAGTTCCGCGGGTCTGACGGTGGAGAATCGCGTTGTCCGGGCTAATCGAACGGACGCGGAATCACCGACGTACGTCTGGATTCGAACCGGAGTCCGGGATATCGGGTTCGAACGGAAACTGCAATCCAGCGGCGACCGATACAAATTCATCGCGTGGAATATAGATGAACCGGAAGCCGAGGGTCATAGAATTCCGGGTAAACCGTGGCCGCGTTCGCGCCGGGCCAAGAAAACGTTGCCTGAACTTTTCGCGTCGCGTCTAAACTATTTATTACGTTAGAAGTTACGCTGACAGTTCTATTCCCCGGCGGTTCTTCTTTCATTCCGTTCCGGCCAGCCATCGCGAATCCCCGGGAGCATCTGGATTCTGAAGCGGTTCGAATGCTCTCTGTGTTTCACTGCGTGCGAATAATTCATGCCGCTGCAGAACCGCCGCAAATCTTCGATGAATTACTTAGCCGACGGTTGCACGGCGTTCTTTCCCCGAATCGCAGCAATTGTTGGGCGTCGCTACGCGTGCGACGTGGCCTACGACGCGATGGAAACCGGTGGGAAACGAGGGATATCGCGGAAGAGAAAGCTAGAATCCAGCGGTCCGCGAGTCGACTTGCCAGAGGTGTGTCGCGAGTTTCCAGCTCGAGTTAATTTAAAATGAAAAGATTAGCTCGAACGACGTATTACCGGTTCTCCGAGTCCACCCTTTTTCCGGCCACTGAATTTTTCCTCCGCGCGATTCAACTTTCTCCGCCACCACGGGTACCTCGAACGGAAACTTTCCGGTATCATCCCTCGACGACCCTCTGTCCGATCTCTCCGTCCCCTTCTTTCCTGGGTTCTTTCAACCACCCAAACGCCAACTTCCACCCGTTCTTTCTCCGCGGATGCAGCCGGTTAGTTTTCCAAGTCCCGACGTTAATTCTCGTCCGTGCTGCTGGTATACCACTCGTTATCGGTCCAAGAGTCAGCGATCTACCGCGAGATTTGCCAAGAATCCCCGGAACGAGCGGTGGTCGAAAGCTTGGGCCATCGAGACTGTTCCTCCGCGACCATCACTCGGCTTGCCAAAAGAAAGTTGACGCAAAGCAACGCGTAGCGGATCTTTCGTCACCGACGCTTTATGGTCCGTGTTTATCTCTTCCGAACGGACGACCGGATCTGACTGCGGAACGAGTCGCGACACCGGCGAACGCGATCGATCGTCATCGTCTCCGAGGTGCTTCTTCCGTGGAAAAATCGACGAGGATCATCCGGACGATTGGGGTGCTCCAGCTCGAAATGACGGCTCGTATTTGGTTAAGGGAGACGGAAGGACGCGTGACGGGGCGAGGAAATCTTCCGATCCATCGATTACCTATTTCTTCCTTCTCCGCGGGGGAACGTTGTTCAATCGGGGAATATCGGCGCCGTTCTTTCGACTGTCTCTCGATACAGCTGGCACGTGCTAACAGACGTCGATAAAACACCGCGATTCGTCGATTGCATTTCGAGGCAGCGGTTCGCGGCCTTTTCTTCTCCGAGTATCTTTCGGACTCGGGCAGCACGTCGAGCCGTCGAGAACCGTGCTGCCCGTTAAAAAAGTTGGAACAGGTTTCCGTAATTAAATTACCGGCCCGGGAATGTACGGGACGGGGATATAGCCGTCGAAAATTTTGGCGTTGAAAGGGAGGATCTGTCAGCGATGCGGCATAATTGATCGCCTGCACTTAGCGGCTTTCAGCTTCGAAATATCCGTCCCTGTCTTAAACATCTCCGGCAGCCTAAAACGGCGGTGCTTCTCCCGCGAGAAATATTTCACACCCTTGCTCCCCCGTATAGACGTATAATCTCTCAACACCGGGCCGGAACGCGGCGCCAGGCATCGGGAAAACGTCATGATTCATCGGACCTGCTTTTGACGAGTCTTCCCTCCGCTCCGACCTTTCCCTCCGACTCTGATGAAACTTTTTCTCCTCCACTGACGGATGCCTGCCTTTCCTAGCTTCCTGTCTCCTCTTCATCCCCCGATTCCCCGCGATATTCCACCCTCCGTCGACGTAGCTCGCGTTCAAAGGATCCTCGTTTAACTCTTGGATTTTTTGCCAAATCCAAATTCCTCACACGCCGAATTTCGAAATCTCCAGCAGATCTCGAATAGGGAATGCAAATCGGTTTGCAAGCGATTCTCGATTCGCTGCGGGTCCGAGGTTGGACGAGAGAGAAAGGAAAGGGAAAGGAAAGGGAAAGGAGAGGGAAAGGAGAGGGAAAGAGGGAAGAATAATTTGGCTATAGCGGGAGATCACGAGGGTTACGGTCCTCGCCTCATCTTCCTGCGGGCTACCCGTTGACCGTGGGACCTTCCCGCGGATGGACAGATTTATCCCATCCCAACAAATCCAGCTGTTCGTGGATTCCACCGTTGAACAACCATTGCGGGAATAAATCCCGCGTCTGAAACGATAAACCGTTCCGGCGCGCCGGTCACCGTCCATTCCGATGGTCTCGAGGCTCCAACCATGGCTTTTCCGGTCTTCGCGTTTCCATCACAGTTTCTCCGTTTCGCCATAGTTCCTGCTCGCTTCCGTTTTTCCTGATCTGCTTGGACGAGCAGGAATACTAAGCAATTTCCAAATTTCTGGAACGCTATCGTTACAATTCTCTCAGTTACGTTGTCATAGTTAATTATCTCCTTTGGTTAAGTTATCTCTCGATCAAGGCTCTTACAAAATTATCCCTTAAAATATTAAAGAAGTTGGAAACGGTGAAATCAGAATTTTCTAAGAAAAATTCGGAATGTTTATTAAATATCGCGTGAGACTCGCTCCTAGGAAATGGAGAAAAAGACTCGCGTGACGGACTAGGTTCATAGACGAGATGGAATGTAAACAAGGTCAGGCTCAGGTTTGAATTTCGCCGGTGTCTTTTGTCATAGTTAATTATCTCTTTTGGTTAAGTTATTTCTCGATTAGGCTCTTCCAAAATTATTCCTTGATATATTTAGAAAAATGGAAACGGAGAAATCGGAATTTTCTGGTAAAAATTTGGAATATTTATGGTATTAAATATGTCATGAGACTCGCGTCTAGGAAATCGAAAGAAAGACTCGCGTGACAGACTAGGTTCATAGACAAGGTCGAACGTAAACAAGGTCAGGTTCGTGGTTGAATTTCGCCGGTGTCTTTCCTCCTCAATCTCGTGTTGTTCTTCGACGCGTTCGGACCAAGTATTCGACGCGTGACCGACGCCGCTGTCAACTACGCCACGCGTCCTCTAAACTCGAGTCATAGCGCGAATTTGCACTCCGTGTCTATTCGGGGATGGTGAAACGAGAGGTAAGCCGTTACTCGAGCGTACTTTTATACCAATGTCGAAAAGGAAACTCGGTGATGGGATAGAAAGGGCCGCGAAATGGAAATATCAGGCTGTTTGGCGGCAAAGGAGATTCGTTAATTAGGATGCAACCGGAGAAGCGTTTTATTCGGCGAAGGGCGAGCTCGGGGCTCGTTTAGAACCTTCTATTTAGCCGGTGCAGCAGCGTCGGAATATCGGGGTGGAAATTTTATCGAAAGCAAACACGTCCGCTCATAAACGCCGACGCTAAGTGTATTACGCTTCTGTTTCTGCGGCCGAATGGCGCAAATACTTGGAGTAGTCGCAGCTATCGATCCGTTCTATATACGTACGCGCAAACAACGTTCGACATTCGAGGAAATACTAACGTTCGCAAAGTAAATCGAGGAATAACGACCCCGGGTTTCGTCGCGAACCATCCCCGGCTCGATTTTCGCCGATGGAAATCCAACGATCGGCTTCGATCCGATGGCAGCGGAATTATCAGCGAGAGGGGAGTATTAGCGGAACTTCCGAACCTCTTCTATTTCCTATTTTTTTCTCTCTTTTCCAATCCGGATCCGCGCAACGTCGGTCTGGAATTCGTTACTCGTCTTCTACGGCGAATCGAAGTGTACAGGACGTCGAGTAGGAGACTCGACCTACTTGGACATATCGATGGCGTCGTTTTCCTTATTTCCTTCAGGACGGTCAATCGCGGTTCAACGAGTCCTCGAGGAGACGGCGAGTAGTCGTCGAGATGCCTCGTTCGCGTTGCTTTCCTCCGGACGTAAATTCCCATCAGTGACGATTATCAGGCTGCGGGTCGTAAATCGAGGCAGCCAATCGGGGAGAAATTGCACGGCGGACCGACATAAATTTACGCGGCAATCGATAAAGAGTAACGGCGGTCGATAGTGTATATATAAATAAACAAATAGCGGTTACCGGAGAAGAAGAAATAAATAACGAACGATACGTGGGAGGAGATTTACGGGAAGATGATCACTCGGCTCCTGGATCTTCGTTTCCATGGTTCTTTCCGGTTCGACGGTAGTGAACCGACTTGGCCTGTATTCGCTGCACCGAGATAGAGAGATTCCAAGGGAAGTTCCGTTTTTTTCGAAGTGGAATTTCTAGCTTCTTCGCGTTGTTGGATCGGTCGCCGGCGAAGGGTGGGTAAGGGAGGAAAAGGGAGTGCGGTCTAGCGCGCAGCGATCTCTTCGCGAAGCTATCGAAAGATCTCGGGGAAACGGTGCAGAGGGGATGAAGCAGCGTCTAGCTAGCGGCGGAAGTTGGATAGGAGAGAGATTTGGCTCGGGTGTTGCGAGTTTATTCCCGTTGCCAGATTCCAAGCTACCGAGTGAAACCCGCCACCTATCCTCCCTCCCATTAGGGCTATCCAATTTCTTTCGTTCGCCACCGCCGCCGACTTTTCTTCCCGGCTGATCCTTGCTCTTTCGCCCTTTTTAAACAATTGGATCCACCGCGGTGTAGCGGAAAATGAAATCGCGAAGATGCTCTCCGCGTCTCGGGGCTCGCCGAGTTTCCGCGGGATATTTCTAATGGGAAAGAAAATAGGATTCGGGTTTTGGTCGTGGGATCCCTTAGTTTTCCCCAGCGAGGCGACATCTCGCGAGATACCCTTGTTATTCACCGGCCAACCTCCCTTCCTCGTCTTTGTGCCCCGGACTTGGTCACGTATACTCGCAAACGTGTACACGCAGGCTCCTCTGTCAAATGGCTGGTCTCGCGTAATGCTCCTTATCGGGAAGCTCGAATAGATGGTACATTGCGCCATGATAATCTTTAAACGAACCAATTACCGTTCTCGGTCGCTCGGATAATTTAGCCGCGCGTCCCGATGGTAGGTCGCGATAGGGAGGATTAAGTAAGCGATCCTCCGGCTGTCGGGGGGGATATCGGTAGCCGAAAGGAAGAATCTCGGGTGGATCTCGGGCCGATCTCGGGAATATCTCGTGAATTGGGAGAGAAAGCCGGTATGACGGTTGAACGTTGTTCGCAGGTGGACTTACGACACCTGGCCCAGACCGAAGACTCGAACCACATCGAGGTCGGGATCGACCTGACCGACTACTACATTTCCGTCGAGTGGGACATCATAAAAGTGCCTGCCGAGAGGAACGAGGAGTACTACATATGCTGCAATGAGCCCTACCCCGATATCCTGTTCAATATCACCCTACGCCGCAAGACCCTGTTCTACACGGTGAACCTGATCATACCGTGCGTGGGCATATCTTTTCTCTCGGTGCTGGTGTTCTACCTGCCGAGCGACAGCGGCGAGAAGGTCTCGCTCTCGATCTCGATCTTGCTGTCGTTGACGGTGTTCTTCCTACTGCTGGCCGAGATCATACCGCCCACGTCGCTGACGGTGCCGTTGCTCGGCAAGTACCTGCTCTTCACTATGATACTGGTCACCCTGTCCGTGGTGCTGACGATCGGCGTGTTGAACGTGAACTTTCGCTCGCCCGTCACCCACCGTATGGCGAAATGGGTGCGGGTGGTGTTCATACAAATGTTGCCGCGGTTCCTTCTCATCGAGAGGCCGAAGAAGGACGACGACGAGGAGGAGGAGGAGGTGGTGGTGGGCGGGAGGAACGGCGTCGGTGTCGCCGGGGTGAACGGCGACGGTGAGCTCGTCGACGACGACGACGACGACGACGACGACGAGGACGACGTCGAGGCGACCAACGGGAAACCGCCCGAGGGCATGCTCACCGATGTGTTCCATGTACAAGAGACTGATAAGTACGACACGTGCTACGGATTGCCACCGTCGGCGACCAGGTACGACCTCGGCGCCACTGTCGGCACCGTAGCGCCATGCTTCGAGGAGCCGCTACCCTCGCTCCCACTGCCGGGGGCTGACGACGACCTCTTCGGCCCGGCTAGCCCCGCGTACGTTCACGAGGACGTCAGCCCCACTTTCGAGAAACCGTTGGTTCGCGAGATCGAGAAGACCATCGACGATGCCAGGTTTATCACTCAGCACGCCAAGAACAAGGACAAGTTCGAGAGCGTGAGTACTCTCCCCCTTTATATCCTTTTTACTTCTCTTCTCTCTTCTCCGACTTTCTTATTCCGCGCAGCCCGATAAATTTCCCGACGAACCGCCGCGCCGAATTTGCCCGCGGGATCGATACTCCATTTTCGAGAGTGCGCGCGAAATAACAGAGAGAGAGAGAGAGCTCGCCCGTTCCCGTGAACCCTCCGAAAGAATATCGAGTGGAAAGAGCCACTGATCACGGCGTATTGATCCCGACGACACGCCGATCGTGCAACGCTCTTTAATCTTTACGAGTAATCCACGTGACGGGACCGGTAATGGGGCGTGCAAATCACCGCTCGCTGTGATTACGAGCGGCAGCCTCGGGTCAGCGAAAGCAAATTATAACGAATCAGCTGTAGGAGCCGTGATTCCACGGCCGATAGGTCCACGCCGCTCTAGTATCGGCCCGTATTAATCAGCCGGAAACACCTCGGCATCCGATTCCCGTTAATAGCTTTACTTCCGAATAACGCTCGATTTCCACCCTTTCTTGCGCTTCTCTATCCAACCTCCTTCCCAATCTCCGACTCGTTTCGCCATTGCGCCAGTTCTTCTTCGACTCGACGCGCTTCGTTCGATCCACGAACTCGCGGCCGATGGAAGAAATATAGCCGGGTCTCGAATTAAAGCGTCAAGCAGCGTCGTCGATTGACGCATCGACCACCGGATTCGCATGCGCCGCGTTCCAAGCTTCCTGATACGGACCGAATCATAGCTCAGGTAGCCTCCGCGATACGGCCGGGTTGTAAACTCGGGCAGGTGTCAAAGTACACGCACGGCTCGTCTAGGTTTGACGGAGAGCCGAGGAGATAAGGGAATCTCGGGTAGGTTGACGGCGCGTGTACTTTACCCTCGATTTACTCTCCCTTGGAAGATACCGTTGCTCGTCGAGGTGTCAATCGATGGAGTCGATGTCAATAGTCCGAGGATCGGTACTTTATACTACTTGCGTCATAGAAAATCCTCGACTACTCCTTCGCTGTGTTAATCGATGGAGTCGATGTCAATCGTCCGAGGATCGGTACTTTGTACTACTTGCGTTATAGAAAATCCTCGACTACTTCTTCGCGCTATCTCGATAGTTTCTCTGGAGATGCTAGATCATCTAGGAACCTGTCTAGTTCGAAGACAGTCGCTCGACATTCATACTCGTACGCTTGTCGCGGTTCTTGCTGCCCTCGATCGAGACTTCTTGCCACCCGAGTCGAGGATTCGCGTCCTTATCTTCCCGGTTCCGCGTCGATTAAGGGAGTCTTAGACTCCCATCATCGATCATAACGTCGAGATCCGGCCCGACTACTTTCCTCGCGTAATAATGCCTCGATGGCATGGGTTAGAGCTCGATGCCCGCGAAGAGGACGTACTCGTGTTCTCCCGGCGAGGGATTAACCGATCGCCAGGTGCGCGCATTAATTTTGGTATTTGCCCGAGCCTGACAGAGATCGCGTCGAGTATCCTGTAACCAGCGACGAATCACGGTTCGTCTGTCGCTTCGCGAATCAATCGCGTTTGCACGCGGCTCTTGTTCCAGCTCGAACCATCGAGCACGATCGTTTTCCACGCGTGGATTCTGCTCTCGAATCCAGCGTCGAATTCCTGCCCGAGTGCTTCACCGTGAGATTCCACCGGATCGCTGCTCCACGAGGGTTTTCATTAGAATCCATCGATGGGTCAGCCATCGAGCAAAACGCAGATAGGGAAGCGAAGAGTCGTTGTTGGTGGACGAAGAGTGTCTTCGTTGATTCGACCTCGTCGTGATTCCACGCGAACGGCAAAGTCCGACGACGACGAGGTCCCGAAAAGCTGGTTGAAAGTCGGTCGCGATCGTTGCCCATCAATCTTCCTAGTCAGCAACCCGCTCATTCACGCTATACACCCTTGGCAACCTGTTAAACTTCTCGACGCAAGGCAGGAAGCAGAGCCTGTTAAAGGCACGCGAGCAACGCGTGACTCGCCAGGCAACGAGCTTTACTACTCGAGCGAAGGAAGAGAAACCGCCATGGTTCAAAGACGTGGCGCTTTTACGGCGTCGTTGCGCCTTTGAGTCTTCGTGGTCTTGGAGAGAGAGCAAGGATCGAGTCAATTCTCGGGTAGATCGAACGAATGGAATGACTGCGTGCGTCGCCTGACCCGTGGTAGCGTACTCCACTGCGGGAATGCAATGGAGTTTCGGATCCGATTAGGAAGAATCGCGCGGTAAAATTCGTGGTTGTTTGTCTCGTAACGCTGCAGCCGGTTTTACGAGGGATACAGAGAGCATTATCGAGTAGGAGCGGCGTCGGAGGAATGGTGGTAAAAAAAATGAGAAGCAGGGGAACGTCGGCGCGCGCGTTGCCGGAAAGTTTGGGCGAATCGTGGGAAAGTTGGGTGGCTCAGCGGATGTAAAACTTGGGAAATTGGTTCTGACGTTGACGCGGTCCCAGCGCAGAGTACGCGTCCCGAAGTTGAGACATTTGTCCGGGGCCGGCCGTAAATTCGAACGAATTTATGCTTCCTATTTCATATTTGCGCGGAACGAGCGGCGTGGCACAGTTTCGTGGATCCATCGTGTATCGAGTTTATTCGCGTCCCCTAGGGACTTCCTTAGCCGGAGAAATCTCCGCGTTCCTTGGGAAATTTCATCGCGAGACCCTGCCGGTTTCTTGCTGCTCGCGTTAAGACACCGATGACAGAACGTCGAGGCAGTCGCGGGGTTGTCGCTCGCGCCTGTTATTCCGCCGCGGTGAAGAAGTTGCTCGGGAAACGAACGACTACCGGATGTCGGAGCTCGGCTGCTTCGACAGCGCGACGCATCGCGAAGTTTTCAACTCCGTGGTAGTTTTTAGCACGGCTCGCAGTCGCACGGTTGTCCCGAAGGGGGCGAAGTTGCCGCGCAAGTTGGACCGTCGAAAATACGATAATTCGCCAGCGACGGGAAACGATGTCTCTAGAAATTGTCGGCGAATATCGTTTACGTTTTAACGAGACCCTCGTCGCGGCAACGCCGCCATTGTTACGCCGCGTTTTTCCGATATTACCAACGGTGGTTCGCGAAACTCGAGTACGGAAAAGGGTGCTATCAATGATGCCACGGTGAAAACGCGAACAACATCGCCCCTCTGTCGCGGCTGTCGGTTAAAAATCACGCGAAGCGTATCAGCGAGCGCCTCTCGCCGCACCGCGACGCCTCTCGCCGCTCCGAGACCAGCCTTGCCAATTTTTCCGAATATCCCGCGCGTTTCCGATATCTCGCGACTCGGGTCTGCCGCATAGTTATCTGCCGTGATCGCGTATCGCGCGCGAGATCTGCATCTGGACGGAGCCAAGGCGAGGCAGGGCGAAATCCAATCTAGCGAGTCCTCGAGTCACGATCCCGGAGATGCCTTGATTTCCGTGCTCTGGCCGCGCGAACCGGGCGACTTCCGGCTGCTTCGGAGGAGCCAACCCCCGGCGGGAGCTGCGCTGCTCGGGGACGCGGAAAGTCGCGGCGGCGTTCATAAATTATCGACGCGAAGTGTCTGCCGCGGAAACGCACTGCGGCGAAGTTCCGCTGGCTGCCAAATGTGGCCGCGCGTCCACGCGGATGCACGCGTGCAACACCGAGAACGCGGCCTGCGCGTACGCCTGCCACTTCCTGGCTTTGCGTCGCAGACAGGATTTCGTGCCTTCGTGGCCGCGAGCCCGCTCCTCTCCTCTCCTCTCTTCTCCTCGGGTTTATCGGACCGGGTCGATGACCCGGTCTGACCAGCGCTCCCGTGTTCTACTTAAATTCCCAGGCAAGAATAATCGAGGGGAAACCTGCGAGGGGTTGAATCAACTCGGGGTAGGCTCCGATTTCGAAACCGATCCTCGGAATTGATATATACCGTCCGGGGATTCTTTTATCCGATAATTGGAAAATGTAATTCGCGGGAAAATAGCGCGACGTCGCGTTATATCTCGCGTAGAGCCGATCTTCCCGCAGAGTATTCGGTATTTATAGGAAACTATGGAAAGCGGCATCGATCGGGCAGCTGTTCTTCAATTTCTTCCCCGAACGTTCCTCCTCTTCCTCCCCCTCCTCCGTTGTTCTTCGCTCGGCGCATCTTCTTCGCTCGGTTATTCACAAACGGATCCTTGCTCCCTACGATGTTCTCGTTAGATACCGTCAAGCGTATCCGACGAAACGTCAAAGTTCCATTACCTCTCGACTAGAGTGGCGAAGGAAAAATTAATAGATCGCTCAGGTATCGTCGACTATCTTCTCAGGAAAACCGGATCGATATCCCCGAGTGGTCGGCGAATAATACATGCCGATTAATATTCTACACACGCGTCTACTTTCGGGCTATCGCTTTGCATAAATCACACCGCCGATCTAATTGGCAAGAATAATACAGTCGGAGCTTACACCAACCAAGCTTTACGAAGATAAATCTCTCAGAAGAGCTATCCAAGGTACAGAAAATCGAGACTCGGTTCGTTGGAAGAAATCGACGAATCCGTCGATTCGATAAACGATTTCTAAACGAAAATCGTAGCTTATATCAGCACAAACTTGCCGCAGTCGCTTTGGACCGCAAACGGTCTAGGAATTAACCTAACCAACGCTGCGAAACGAGTGTTTCCAGCGGATTTCATGGGTCGAGAGTCAAACTCGTAACTTCCGGGGGAACAGATGCGTCGCGCGTTGCATTCGTCCGCGAATTCCTCGATTTTCGGAGAGAACGAGAAACATCGGCGCCCTTCGCGATTCGAGCCACTCTATCTCTCTCTCTCTCTCTCTCCTTCCCCTCTCTCTCTCTTTCTTTTCGTGGACACGCAAACGGAATAGCTGAAAGGGAAGACGCGACGTCTTGACGTGGGCCGAGCGGAAGGCCTAGACCGGAATGAAAAGGGCTTTGTGCGTCGGTATTCTCGCGGGTGCTGAACCCTCCAGCCGCGTGACCCGTGTTAACCGCGCTTAATTCGGTTAATGTCCTCCCGCGAGAAAGCGCGAGCTTTTTCCCCGGGAAAAATTACGCGACCGAATGCCTGTGTAGTTGATTCGCCGCCTACGCAAACTTGGCCGCGCATTGGCGTGGAATTTCCAGCCCAAGCACGCGATTTATCGCGCCTGTCTTTCGAGAATGCGTTGAAACGACTGCGGGTCTACGCGCGTCCATATTTCATTTCGGTTTTGTTTCTCGCCCCGTGCGTGGTTGCAATTTTTCCGTTACATCACGGTAATTTCGGCCGTTAACCTTCGCAATGCCCACAGTAAGGCTGGAAAGTGTAATACGGAATTGCGCGAGAAATAACGTCTTCGGTATACAGTGATAACCAAGTGAAACGAAGCAAGTTTTATCAGACGACGGAGAAAAATCGTTTTATGGTTAACTTAATTCCGAATTATCGGACAGGGTACAATTGATCCTCGAAATCTCTTTTTTGCGTTCCCGTTGTGTTTTTCTTCGTACTAACGGCTTCATATTCCAATCTTATTCCACTGTTCCCGGTTAATACAAAGCGATGCATTTACTCGTCTACGCTGCCTGATATTACGAAGGTTAAACGTTTAGTTACAGGAACTTTCGAGACTGCACCTCACGCCGAGAACAGGAATCGCGAGATAGAACAAGACGATTGAATTTCATCGTCCTCATTTCGTAACAGTTTTGCTCCATTGTCTCTGTGAAAGCAGCGTTCGCCATCAGTAGGTATCTTCTCGACCCAGAGACTGATTTTTCAACGAAATCGGCTAAGACCCTCGAGCGAACCAGGCGTAAACGCTTCGATAGAGATGTACATTTCGACAGGGCGAGCTTTCGATGTTGCGACATTTCGGGTGTTGAGGAAATTTCCATTTGACAGCCGATTGGTAGTGCTGGACGTTAAATTCCGCGTGTCGCGATTCGGATTACGTCTCGGGATTTTAATCCCGTTCCGTTTCGCGGAAGTCTCGCGGTTGGAAATCTCGTAATTCGCGGACGAGAGAAATGGCAAAGGGGAGGATGCAAGAGGGATGAAAGATAGAATTGTGGCGTAGGTTTTCCATAGGGGTGAATAGACGTCGGGAAGACGGAGCACGTTTTATGGCCGCGGCATGGGGTCCCGAAGCGTTAGGATCTAACCAGCAGCAGCGAGCTTTGTTCGCCGATGGCGGATTGGCCGGTGGCCAAAGGTGGATGTCACGGAGGTGCCGGCGAGAAGGACTTTGCCCGTCGCGATCCCGGATTAAACAAACTTTTTAGATCACCGTAATTTCTTCCCCTCGGTGTTTCACGCCCCGCCCTTCTCCGTTCCCGCCGATCCTCCGTCTATCTTCTCCGCCCAGGCCATTCCGTCTTTGTCCGCTGGCGTATCGCCGAAACGATCGGGTCGAGTTCGTTATTGGATCACGGGCAGGCGAATAAGCTCGTTTATCGAGATAAAAGCGTGGCGTGCGTGAACTGAGTCCGAAGAGGGAGAACGAACGCACGGTAAGGTCGGCCGGAATTGAAAGGGGAACGGTATTCGGAGCGGCGTCGCTGGAGAAAAAGTATCATAAAAGTATCGGGTGTCTGTTTTATCGTCCACTTCCTCCCTTGTCACGAAAGGAATCGAAACGAGTCGATACGCCCCTGAGATGAAGGATCAGTCGTCTCTGTTACGAACGAGATCCACTTACTCGCTTCTCTCCGCGTCTCTCCGCGTTGCGAGGCTACTCGATTGAAACTTGGAGGATAGGACTCGCCTTTTAGCTAAGTATAGAGTGTTCCAGGATACTCCGGCACGTATGTCGGAGGTGCAGGTGATACTCGGACCTCGAGGTGTGGAAGGAAACTCGACGAGAAGGTTTCGAAAGAACGTCGGGTTTCGCGTGGATGCAAGAGGCGACGATCGCTTAGTCCAATCGGATATCGCGTTTATGACACCTAATCTCACAGCTCCGATATCCTCGCGATGTTCCTCTCCTGTCGTCGACACAGTTTCTTCCTCTCGTTAGCCTCGGATTACAAGCTCGAAGTTTCTCGCGACGGAGAGTAGAATTACGGCGTTCGTTGCACGATTCGAACGATTAGAAAATTTAATCATGGCGTAGAGGAGATGAGGATCGAACGCGGAGACGTCTAACGGGATTGGTTGCTGTCGGTTTCAGGTGGAGGAGGACTGGAAGTACGTGGCGATGGTGCTCGACCGGATTTTCCTGTGGATATTCACGGTGATCTGCATGATCGGCACGGCGTGGATCATCCTGCGGGCGCCGAGTCTGTACGACACCACGAAGCCGATCGACATCAAGTACAGCAAGATCGCGAAGAAGAAGATGATGCTGATGAACATGGGCCCCGAGGAGGACTAGTCGACGATCCCGCGCGGCTTCGCGCCGCGTCCACAGCGCCGGCCATGAATATTCTAAATATTTGATCACGAATAGGAGGATAAAATAATCGTCGTCTTCGTCTTCGTCGTCGCCGTCGTCGTCGTCGCCGTCGTCGCCGTCGTCGTCTCGTCGGTGGTTGTTGTTTGAGATCAAGACCGGAGTGTAAACTCTCGGCGACAACGATCCCCCTGTCCCNTGGCCCGCGGCATCGTCCTGGCCGCCGTCGCCGGCGGCGTCGTCGTCGTCGTCGTGGTCGTTGTTGTCGTTCAGCGGACGCCGCCCATCATCGAAACTGCCGATTTTCGCGTCGACGCGCAAGAGGAGGACCCTCTCTCGATCGCTGCTGCCACAGATGATGAGATCTCCCGAGGAGAGACGGCAACCAGAGTCGCGGAAACGAGGATTTGGAGGTGGCGTGTATCTTTCCCTCTCCGAACTGTGGACAGTGTCCGATGGATTTCGGTCCTCAGACTCTTCGAGAGGGAGACGAGTGCGTGTGTGTGTGTGCGAGAGAGTCTGCGAGTGTGTGTGCGCGAGTGGGAACGGGAGAGGCTGGTGCGAAGGAGAAGGTGAAGGGAGCAGAAAGGAGCGGATAGGAGAAATAGAGAGAATCGCGTGCACGGAGGAGCGAGAGGAAGAAAGGAATGAAAGGGAATGCGAGCGAACGGGGTAAGGAGAGATTGAACGAGCGAGCGCGAGGAGGGGAGGAGAGGGGCAGGAGGAAGGAGAAAAAGTGCCAAATACGCGAAACACACGCGCAACGTATTTTTGTAAATCTGGTTTCATACGTAAGGCTAGAGTCGTGCGGCGAGACGTCGAACTGCCCGAACTGCCGATTTTATATAAGAAGACGTTTAAACGGACACGGAGGTACACACAGGTACACGCATACACGCACGCATACGTACACGCGGACTTACGGGGTTACGTACGTCGTGATTCTTATACACGCACACGCGCACACACACCTACACACAGACGACATGCACACGCGCAAACACGTACACGACGGGTACACACTTGCGCAGGAGGAGCACGTTAACATTTATACGTAATGAAAGGAGTTAAAAGACGAGGAGAAGCGGGAGGAAAGGAGAAGGAGAAAAGGCGAAAAAAAAAATATGTTGCACGAAGAGGAGAGGAGATAGAAGGGAGACACGCGCGCGCGCGTGCACATCCGTTCGAGGTGTGCGTACGCAGGGTGTACATAGGTATATAGGAAATTATACGTCTATTACGTGCGTAGATATACTCGACGATCTCACAGCGTATGAGCACACAACGCGATATTCATCCGCATATTCTCGACACATCGTATAATCACGGGGGTGCGCCGAGCTCGCGCTCGCGCTCGCGCTAGCGCTAGCGCTAGCGCGGACACCACACACGCCACACGCACAACCGAGCACACGAACGTCGCTGGGAACATAGAGAACCTCGCGCGAATCGCACGACGAAGGAGGATTCTTCGGCTCGGAGAATCGTTACCAACGATAAAGAACGAGACTCGTCGTCGTCGCCGTCGTCGTCACCGCCGTCGTCGTCGTTGTCGTCGCAGTCGAGCCGGTGATTATCGCGCCAGGAAACGTGTGCTGCTCGTTGAAGGTAACGGGAACTAGAAGAAAGTAAAAAGGGAGAGCGCGAACTGAAAATTCCCCTCGTTTCTTCCGCTCCTTCACCTTTTCCCGTCTTTTCCCACCTTTTCACCCATCTTTTTCCATCATTTCTCCGATCGTCTATCCAAGCAACCCAGGTGGAGATTTTTTTCTACTCGTCCCTCGTAATCCTATTCGGATCGTGGTCAGCGGTCGGTTCCCGGTGAATCCGAACGAAATCGTTGGATCGAGCGAACGTTTAATCGCGAACAGAGCACGCGGCCTGGCAGATCGACCGAGTAATTTCCTCGACGAGCGGACTCCTTCGTCGTGCCTGTTCCCCGCGAATACACCGGAGAGATAGAGAGGAGGAGGAATCGCGAGCAGAGGAGCTCGCAAACAACTGCCAACTTTAGAAGCAACGGACTCGGTCCGGTCCGATCGGTTCTTACAGGCGAGCAACGCGTCGTCGACAGGTTGGAAAAAGCGAAACGAACCGGGTGTGGATCGTGGAAAGTTTTCGGCGTGCCAGCACGCCAGGCAATTCTCCCTTCGTTCCATCCCGAACACAGAAGGCTATTCGGGAATCCGACATCTTCACGTTTTCTTCTTTCGCCGCGTCGCGCGCCGGAACATCGCTCGAACATCCTCGCGATAAAACTCGACGAATTTTCAGCCGGTGATGGCGCGTCCTCCCTTGGAAAACACCGCTCGCCGATCTCGACGCTATCTGGCCGACGACGAACCCTAGACACCGTGGCGAACTACCTACCAATCGATTATCTCCAGCTGCGATTCCATCCAGCAGTGTTCGCTTCTCTGATGAACTTCGTCTTCGTTATCGAAGAATCCTTCGATCGCCAAAGCTGTTACCAAGTTTCCTCTTTACTCGGCGATTTTGCTTTACAACCCTGATACCCCTGCACGATCGAGGGGACCTCGGAGAGGATCGAGAGAGTAAAGTAACGAAGGAGAGCGACGCAGGAGACCATGGAGGATCGTCGAGGCTGCCGTTCTGTCAGAGATACGCGGAGGTTGCTTGTCATCCTGGCTGCAACTCTCCACTAGCTCTTGCGACAAAGATTGATCGTGCAACGAGAAACGATACGAGAAAACGGTGGGTTGAAAGAGAGGACGCGTTGTTTTCGGCTTCAAACGACGACGAGATTACCGGGATGGTACTCGGGAACGAGCGCGCTGACACGCCGGGATCTAGCAGCGGAGGACATCGAAAAACGCGATCACTCGCCTGTGGGAATGCGCGATGGGACCTCGACAGAGCCGTGGATACAAAAATCACGAACGTTTCGGGACGTTAGAACTCGAGGCGTCGGATATTCGCGGCGCGGACGCGGTTTGCTCGCGGACAGAGAGAGCCTCGTTTCGATACAGCCTTGGTACATTGATATTTCTACGTTCACCGATCTCCTCCTCGTCGTCCTCGAGCAAACGGGGGTTCTAACGTCTCGGAAGCTTCCAGCAGTCTTTCAAGGTATCCAGAACTTCCGGAGAGGGGAAAAAAAAATAACCTCAAGTTCTACGAACTCACGCTTAAGCCATTCAGTCTTTCAGAAGCATCGACCATTCTCCGGTTCGAGCGGAACGCTCAAAGCGGTGCTCGACTCGAACGTTTACCAATCGTTTACGGGATGATCCACCGTGGAACGCGCATCGTTTGGCCACGTGCAGCGAAATGGAAGAACGGAAATATAGAATGGGGAGAGAAAGTGAAAAATTGCGATGAGAAATAAAACGGAAACGAGACGCGGAGCTCGTGGGTGGGCGCGCGAGCGCGTCGCACGCGCACACTCGTGCATACATACACACACAGAGAGACATTGTTTGTACACTGACAATGAAGAGAGGAGGAGACGAAGGGGAACGGGAGCGGCCCATGGGGTGGGGAATAGGAAACGCCACCCAGGCTCTCCCTCTCTCCGCCAACCGGTATAATAATCAATTTATTTGCTCACATAAAGGTAACGGTATAATATATTTAATATGTGCATACTAGGTATAAAACAGGAGGTTAATTACACGAAAAAAAAAGAAAAAAAAGTAAATAAATAAAAGTAACGAATCGCATAGCCGAGGACGATTGACTCGGCCAGCCCGTGGGGGCCCGTGGGGCCCGTGGGGGCCGGTGGTGGTGCTGGTGGTGGTGGTTGCTAATGGTGTGCAGTGTGGGACGTACTATTAACGCCGATCCATGGACACGGTGAACACGCGATACGAGCACACGCGAGTGTGCGCCTGTCGGGAACCGGGAGACGTGTTTCGAGATGATACGTGTTTTCGAGGATTCAGGGGGTGGAAGAGGTCGCGCGAGCAACGCGTTCGCGCCGCTCCCCTCTTTATCGCGCTTCGCGCCGATTAACTTTCCCCTACGCGAGAACACCCACCATCGCCGAGAGTTTCGCCGACAACTATCGTCGCGTGCCAGCGTTCTCGATTTACTACTACGCTGCGTTTACGCGCCGACCGAACGCTCTATCCATCCGTTTCGCTTCGATTTCCAAAACCAATTCTCCCTTCCACTCGACGACGCCGTCTTCCGCCATTCCTTCGACGTTTCTTTCAAACTTTCGGAAGAATTCCATCTCGTTTCTCTCAGCGAACTCGTTCGACTTTCCGCAAGCGAGCAAACGAAGCCGAGAGAAGCGCGCCGCGGAGTTCCCGAACGCGGTAACATCCGCCACGAGTTTTGCATGTTTAAGGAAATTGTCGCGTTGCAGTGCGTCGCCGTTGCTCGCGTCTCTGACTCGCTGTTCCCGCGTTATTAATTTACGACGCGGTTTAAATCAGACTTCAAACGCGGCTACGCAGCCAACCAGCCTTGTGACGTTATTACGCGAACGTCGCGACGCTGCGTAATGTACCACGCGTTACGTCCACGATGTAATGAGCCGGGAAATTACGCTCGCCGCGAGTGCCGTTCTTTCCCGGTAAGAAAACGGGGAAAAATCGCCGCTTGTCAAATTCCACTCTCGTTCGAGCGACTAATTTTCGCGAGGACTTTCGAGGCCCTCTTCGCTTTCGCCGCGAGATAACCGTCGCGGATATTAAACAAGCAACGACGCGCCCGGCGAGCGTTCCTCGTTTGAAAGAACGACCGCGTCGCCCGTCGCGTAAACGCGAGGTTATATTAAATTCACTCGGGTCTGCGCGAATTGAAATTTCACCGAAACTGTTTTCCCGCGAAATCCCGGGATCCGCGCGGGCCATTCGAGAATTAACTTACGTTAATCGTTACGAGACATCCAGACTCGCGGCAGAACGCCGAGTTAAACCCCTGAAATTTCCGCAACTCTGTGTTCGGCGTTAACCTCTCGGATTGCCTCGATTCGCGCTTTAATTTTTCGCGAAACTGGCGAAAAGAGGGAAAAAAAAAAATAAAAAAACGGGGGATAAATAAATAAAATGGAGAGAGAGAAATTAAGTTAAAAAGCGAGAAGCAAATTCGTCGAATATAAAGCGAGAGGGAGAGAGAGTGAACGAGAGAGAGAGAGAGAGCGAAAGAGAGAGAGAGAAAGGAAATAGTTTAAACGAAGGTTTAAGGGTTTTACGCTAATGATAAAATGATAGCTGTTGTCGTACGTTAAGTTGGTACTCGTTGATAATAAACGTTGATAATCGATCCATGACAATGAAACGTAACACGGGGGTAAGAGTAAAAGCGAACGATCAACGGGATTTCTCGTCTTAGCGAGTCGTCGTCGATCCGATCGCATCGATCGGCGACCGGGCTTTATGAATCCGCACGAACGATTAGGGTAAACTCTCTACACTGTAACAACGTTGAAAAACGTAGCCGTTGTGTTTTAGCCAGGTGGTAATGGCGCATCGTCGCGATCCACCGATCGAGGGGTTGTCCGATCGATAGGGCCGGCGTTTAACGCGCGTGTGCGCCAACGCGAGTCCGAAAACCTCGTAACGTCGTCCTGCCTGTTCCTCCCTCGCGCACCGATCTTTCACCCGAAAAATCGTCCAACGATCCCGATCACGCGCCTTTCTCGCGACCGACAACCTCGAATCTTCCAATTTTCCTACAAACATCTCCGTTGGTCGAAGATTAACCAACAGAAGCGTCCCAGATTACGCAGCCTTCTCTCGCGTCGCGTCTTTTTACCGTTCCTACATCTCCCCTACCTTTCTCCTCCCCGCGTTCCTTTTTTCCGTCTTTTCCGCCCGACGCTTTTCCACGAAAAGAGCCAGGCGTCGGATGAATAAGTAAAAGCCAGCGAGATGTAATTACTCCATTCGCGGGTGTATTCGTCGGGTATTCGGTTATCTCGCGGCCAAGTCGATTCAATCCCCGAAACGAAATGCCGCGACGGAAAGCCTGGTCCTCTCTCGCGTCTCGTCTCATTTACGTCCGGCCAGCCTCGGTTTATTATCGTTTACCATCGGATTAATTTAAACCCCGGCCTAGAGTCCTGGGAATCCGTTTCCCACCGGCGGATCGCCGGATTTTTCCCCGCGTTTCGCGGAGAGATCTCGCGTCTTTCCAGCGTTTCCCCGTGGCGAATTAGACCGCTCGCGATGCGGACGCGAGTAATCTGCCCGGGGTGAATGGGAACGATTCGGGACGCGAAATAATTCCGTTTCAGCCGCGTGTCCGAGGTGTCCGTGCAGAGGAGATCCTGGGCCAGGGTTTTTCAGACGCTGAACAACCCCCGTCGGCCGAGGCCTGAAAGGACGGCCGGCCAGGCGTCGTAATTGAATTTTTCAGTCGCCTCGGGCCTTCGTAGACGCGCGATTCATTAGCAGTGTAAACCCCGGGGCTGGAAATTAGGGCGGGCATGTAAGGTAAACGAGCGAACGAACGGCGGGCAAATGGATTAAAGCGAGCGAGTTCTGATTCGGTGAACGTGCGCCCGTTCTCACGGGACCAAGGAGGCCGAGTCTCGATTACCACGGACGTGTCCACCTTTCCCTCGGACTAACCGTCAGTCCGGGTTTGATTAAAATTCTGGCTCGCTCTTTCCGCTTGGCCACGCTCGTCCGTTCGCGCGGCCGCGACGATCGAGATATCACCGCGCGTGATCGGGGTCCGCAGAAGAGAAAGATCGAAAAAATGTGAAAAAATAGAAAAACGAAAAAAAAAAAGGTACGAAAAATCCGTCTTCCTGTCTTCGTGTTTTTCCAGTTTCTCGCTGTTCTCGCGTATCCATGTTCACGGATACATGGTTACACCGACTACACACCGTTGTTCGGGGATTATACATACGTGTGACTGTGCGTAGATTAAAAGAAAAGAAAAAGAAACCCAAAAAAAGAAAAAAAAAATAATAACGAGAAGCAAACCGTAAGAGAGTAAGTGTTTACAAACGTTTAAAACTCGCGCGCGATAGCCTGATAAGCGAACTCGACAATTTTGCGTAAGTGATAATCTCGTAAGCGTGTTAATTAACTAATAGGTAGACCCTTCTGATTGTGACCCTCGTGCCAGGACACGCGATCGAAGCGCGACACGGAACGACCTTGAATCAAGTATCAACCGGCTGATCGGCAAGTCGCGTTTCGTTTTTTCCTTCGCGATCCGTCGCGGTCCGATCGTCTCTCTCGCGCGTACTTTCTTCCACGCGCGCGAATCTTTCCTCTTCGAACAGACAGAGGACGTTCGATGGAATTCTCTGTGGATCATGTCGGCCGTGGACGAGGAGGATCTCGCGTCGGATGATCGAATCGCTCGCGACACGACACGCGCCATCGGTCGTCGAAGTCTCCGCGTTCGATCGCGCGTCTCCGCCGCGACGTTTCCCGTTTCCGCTCGTCGAGAGGCTCATCGAGATCCTGTTTTTTTTTCCCCCTCGAGCCGGTTCCGGGAACGTCCGAACGGCCGATCGATCCGAGAACGATTGATCCCGAGTTTTGCAAAACCGCGGCGGCGTTCGGTTACGGCGATGGTCTCTGGGTCACAGTCGTGAAACGCTCAAATAAATCAAGTACCGTGTATCGTCAGAAGCTTTAAAGTCTTCCGTGGGGCATTCCTGACAAAGAAAGACGATTTTCTCGGGGTGATCCGGAAAGAAATGCGCGACGAAAGGGAAACCGGGCGAACGCATTTATATAGATAGAATTGCCGATACGTCGCGTCCGCTGGACACACCGTCGATTTACGTGGGAACGTGAAAGAGGAATGTTAAACCGTCCATAAAGAGAATTTACGTAACAAGTACGACGAACAACAGGGATTTTTCGTTTCCGTTTCGCGAACGGGAATTTTGTACTTCATCCAGTGCACGGTTCACTGCGTCGTCTGATCGAGTAACCCCCATTGTCTCTGCGTTTTTTCCCATGCCCAGAATTTCCCCCCTTTCTTCCTTTTTTCCTTTCTTTTTTTCTCCTATTTTTTATCGCCATCAATTTCTCAAAGTGCCAACGGCGTTGTTTTATTTCCCCGAACCTTTTTTCCCTCTTTTATTACTTCGGCACCGATCAATCAACGTTCCTCGCGAAACTTTCTTTCGTTTCCTCCGTTCGCTTTCAACTTCCGTTGAAAACAGACAAAAAAAGGGAGAGAAATAAGGGTAAAAAAAAAAAAATAATACGTTCTGAACGTCGGTTCGACAATCATAACCATCGAACGTCTCCATAGTCGTACGCGAATCCTCACCATTGAATCACCATCGAACAGGGCCGCATCTCTTTGCTACGGGACAATTTTTCACGTTTTCATCGAGACTCCGTAACCGCATGTCGCGAAACACAAAGCCAAAAACGAAAAAAAAAAAAAAAAAACATAACAAAGAGGAAGAGAAAAGAAATAAAAAGAGAGAGAAAGAGAGAGAGAGAATGGAAACTTAGATAATTAACGTAACGAACGATCGGAAGAGATGGCGAAACGTCATCGACGAGAACCGGAGAACAATCATGGACGACGTTCCGTGGAAGAATAGCGAGACACGCGTCGAGGGCGGAACTAATTGGACGATTCGCCGCGTTCGTTCGAAACTCCTACGTACTTCCGCCCTCGGAACGTTCTTCCGCTTCCGTTGGCGCACACGCGTGGTTCCCTCCTCTTTCATACGCAGGCATCGTCGATCGTGCGAGTGTTTCCAAGACGAAACGGCACAGTCCGCGCGCCGCCTTTCGCTCCGTGATAATTCCAATCTTCTTTATTTTCCGCTTTCCCTTCTTTTCGAATTTTCTCCCGCGCGCCAGAGAGATTCGCAAATCGGCGACGAAAGTTTCCTCCCGCGGAACGAACGGTTTACCAACAACGCGCGAACGATTAGCCGAGAGAAGATAAGCTTCTGCTAGTCACAAGCGGATCCGAACGAATGACAAGCACGGAACGGAATGGGAAATATAAGTGGGAAGGAACGGTGGGCGCGGCCTGCGATTGAATTATCGCGTTTGGAAAGAAAGAAACGCGAAAGGGCCGGCATACACGCGACGAACAAAGATCCTTTCGAGTTGCTTTTCCGTGCGGCTCACGCGCTGCCGGCTTACCGGCTCTGACGGACAAGCTTCGATTCGATGCGACCACCAAGGGTAACGTTCGCTCGCGCGAACCTCCATTCTCGTCCGTTTCTTCCGTTATTTCCACCGAATTATTTTTATAGAGAACGCGGAGCGCGATGAAAGAGACAGAGGAAAGATCAAAGGGGTAGGAGCGAAAGCGCAGGATGAACAGTCAAAATCCAACGATTTCGTCGATTCCAACTCGACCAGGAATCGATGCTTGAGGGGAAGGGGGAAGAAAGAAAGAAAGGTAAAGGGGAAAAAAGAAAAGAAATGCAAAGAATCACGAGCGGAAATTCGGTAGAGTTAGGTAATCATGGGGGGGTATTTTATCGGAGAGGGAAAGGATCGCGAGGATCGGCGCTGGCTGCGGCTGGCTGTTGGAGGAAGGATCGCCTTCGGGTTAGAAGCCGCGACGTAAAGACCGGAAGCCCCAAGTTCCGTTCGGCTCGTATCGATTTCATCGGATCCCAGGCACACACAGTATTTTTCTACCGTGTAATTTCATACTTTTCCAATTCTCTTCGATCTCGACAACCGTATCGGCAACGTCTCGAGGTTCCTCTGTAAAACGCGGCGAATCGAAACGCGTTCGCCGCTCTCGAACACGTTCACCGGAAATACTCCACCACGGAGTGGGAATTTTCCAACCATCACCAGGGTCTGCCGCGGGAACCACGCACACAGACACGCCACGTATACACGAGACACGCAGGTACACGCATAATATAGACACGCAGGACAGGCACATACTCGGAGCCACCAGAAGGTCGGGTGGAAAGTGCTTCAACCCCCGTGGGTGCTCGCCGGAACAATCATCGAAGTGACGATCGTCGCGTGCATGTCGATCCGATCCGATCCGTCGAAGGATCGCTCGCGTACGGCGCCATTGTTTTTTCGGCCACGGAAACGGGGAGGGAGGAGGGCGCGCAGCAGGGTGCGAAGGGGTGGGTGGTGGCTAGGGATCTCTTCGTGTGTTCGAACGGATTAAATCGAAATCTTTGCTCAACGTTGCATACGTGTTATATATAAAATAAAAGTAAGATGATGTTATCGTCTAGTGTTGAAACATAGCGTTAACTACGGCCAGGGGAGGGTTGTTCGTGTTTTCCGGCCACGTCGTTGCCGTTGGTGTTCCCTGTTGTGTTCAGCGTTACGAAAATAGGTATTACCGGTTTTAAATGGAAGGAGGATAGGGTGGAGGGGGGGCTCAAGTGGGGGAGGGTGGGCGAAGATGAACGCGACACCATCGATGCGCACGATGTAGGGTGGCCGTGAATCGGGAGGAGGTTCAAGGGTGGGAGTGTGTAGATTATTAAAGGTAACAATAGTAATAATGATAACTAATAACGATATACTAATAACGACGCTAACGCTGTAAGGATAAATGATGCATAGTAATAACGAGTAACGATAGCACGTAAAACGCAGTAATAAACTACCACTTAACAATAAACGAGTTACGGTAACGTTAAACCTAAGAGTAAATAAACGAGAAATAATAACGCTAAATAACAAAATATCGAGTATTAATTAAAGGTACCCTTAAACAAGTATATCGAGCGCTAACTCTACTATCGACGATTACGAAACGTTATACGGTGTATTGTTATCGAATTCCAGAGAACGAGCAGAAGGAGGAGAGGAGGATAAAAAAAGGGACGGAGGAAAGGGAGGAGGGGAAAGTGTGGCAAAGAGGAAGATTGGGATTTCAAGCGGAAGGAAGGAAGAGAAGGAGCGACGGTTGTTTGACGAGAGGAAGGACCCGATGAAACTCGTGTAAAACTGATAGTATCGTTAAGACAATCAGACACTTATTGCTCCGGCCACCTCGAGGGCCATCCGTGAATATTTGTTGTCGAGGTTTGTCCCTCGGAGAATTGGATGGTGGGTGACAAGCGAGAAACGTGGGAAGATCGAGGGGAACAGGTGCAAGCGGAATTGTCGCGCGCCTCTTCTCGGTCGAGCCAAGGTGAAGCCCGAACGGAATTTTTCTTCCGCCAAAGAAAGGGAAGAAAGGAGAATAGAAAGAACGCGGTGAAATGAAGAGAAACGAAGAAAAAAGAGAGAGAAAGGTTTTGGGAAGAGATTGAAAAGGACGGAGACCTTCGACTTTTACCCCGGCATCCACCCCATTCCACCCACCCTCGTCCAAGGGAAAACGGAAATCTCAGAGAGGGCTCGATGAGAGAGGGGAAACGGAGAGAGAGAGAGAGAGAGAGAAAGAGAGAGAACGGAGAGAGAACTCGGCACGTGTTCGTCGAGTGTGCCGCGGGACGCTTTTTTCTACGCCTCACATTTTCTACGGTTTCAAAAAAAAAAAACGAAAAAAATAGCAGCAAACGAACGATTGTCGGAGAAGGGAGCAGGGTTGAGGGGTGCGGGAGGGTGCACGCAGGAGACGGTCATCGAGTTTGCGGGAATTTATCGAGCCGCGTGTCGCTGGGAATTGGAGAGCGAATCGCGGAGCCCGCTCGGCGCTTGCAGCGCTTGCAGCGATACGAGATAACACGGGATCGCACGCGAGAGACACGCAGAGCCAAGATACATACGATCGTTACATACTCGTAACGAGCACACGATACACGCGTCGTACGCGTGCGTACGTTCGAGGAAAGCTTCGTTTCTGACTGACATCGCTTTCGTTCTCGATCGTCACTGTAAATATAGGTTTTTGTATAAAACAGAAACGAAAGTGTAATCACGAATGAATTCAAACTATCCTCAAACCCCCGCAAACTCCCCGGTACTTTCCTTACATCGATCCGGACCCGATTAAACGCGAACTATGCACGCGTGCAGAGGCATCTCACGCACACACCGACACACACAACGCGCGCAGCGAACGAACGGGGAAAAAACGAGATACCCTCCCTCGTCGAACGCATTTTGCCTCCCCTAGAAAATAAGAGAACACGAAGCAAAAGGAAGAGAGAAAAGGCAGGTTTATATAGCCGATCGAGGCTGTCGATCGATTTCAACGAGCGGACGCCGAACGTTTCGTTCACCGACCACCCCTAAGTATTTCTTTCTTCTCCTTTTTCCTTTTTCCTTTCTTTTTCCCCCGCCTCAACCCGCCCCGACCGGGGTGAAAAAGCCACCCTCAGCGAAGAGCTCGGTCTCTCCTTCCTTTCGATTTCGTTCCGTGGTCGGCTGCCGCTTTTGCGCTCCTTTTTCCGTTTGCCGTGATTCCCGCTTGCGAGAGGATCACGAGCGTTCGAGAACGGGGAGAGGGTGGACGAGGAACACGCATACGTTCGCGCGTACACGCACGCATACACACGTACACGAAAAGAGATAGAGAGAAAGAGAGAGAGTAACGGTACGCGTGGGAGGAAGAGGAGGAGAAAGAGAGAGCGGAGCGAACGAAGAAGCTCGCGACGATGTTGACGACGATGATCAAACGATGACGATGGTGTTTGTCGAGGAGGGTGGGAACGAAGGAGATGGAGGAAAATGGGAAGAGAAAAAGAAGAGAGAGAGAAAAAAAATGGAAATAAATGAAAAACACATACGAACATTTTGTTATATCCGTACGTAAGAACGTAGAACGAGGAACGTGTGTTATAAGGAAGTAAACGTATCGAATCTACAGTTAAATGTTTACGATAAAATTACGGGTAATTAAGAAGATTCTAGATTTTTTCTAACTAATCGATTCGTACGGCGGACTCGTGCCAATCCTCTAGATTTACGACCTAAAACGAGATATACAAATGAGATGAAGCTGTTATCCTATATTAAGTCGGCTTGGAATAAATATTTGATTATACGTATTTATCGTGCGACCGGTCTGTGTATGCCTGAGTTTACGAGTGCCTGATAGCCGAGCGAACCCAACCCGTTTGTCTGAAAGCGCCCGCGAGAGAGAATGGAACAGCGACGACACCACATAGCGGAGAGATACGCAGGTAAAACAAAGAAAGAAAGAGAAAAACCAAATGACGAATTTGATAAAAAAGGAAAAAAAAACACATTACGTAAGTTATTAACCTTGTGCGCGTGTGCATGTTGCGAGAGAAAGCGAGAGAGCGAAAGAGAGAGAGAAAGAGAGAGAGAGGTGCGAAGCGAAGCATGGTGGAAGGAGAGGAGACGAAAGTGGAGAGACGAGAATGACGGCGGCTAGAGCAACGAGTATAAAAGTAGACGTCGTCGAACGAGAAAGCTCTTTCTGTTAATTCTCGAAAAGCGTCCGGACGCTGCGGACCGCGGGGCACGGCCGCTTCGGTGTTGTTCCCCGGAAGTGGACGGCGACGTCGCGGCTCGCCGGAAGCCGGAGCCCGTCGCGAACCGTCGCCGGTCGATTGTCTCCGGCGAAGAAGGTCGACGTCTCGCGACTTGCAGGAGTCTCCGGTCGCTTTCGTCCGTCACTAAATATATATGTAAATGTATGTATATGTATATGTACGTGTCGATCGCGGTGTCGAGTGGAGAGAAGCGCGAGGACGAGGCCAGGCGTCGCGAGCGTCCGCGAGGCCGAGATGGAGAACGCAAGGATGGAACGAGACGAGATGGACGAATCGCCGATACGCTCGTCGCAAGCGCCTCTCCGTCAGGCTTGCCTTTCTCGCGCGCGACCAGCGGTGCGAGACGGGGTGGTAAAAGGGGAGGGAAAAACGGGGGTGGAAAACGGGGCGAAGAGAAATGGACGCGGTTTTAGCCCGATCAATTTGCTAATTGGAGAAGCACGCTTCGACGCCGGAATCAGGAGCGATAGATTTACTCCGGGATCATTTGAAATTCATAATCGCTGGATTTTTAGCACGTTCGCGGGCTTAATGGCTCGTCCGCCGCAACGCGGTTTAGAAATTACGAATTCGCCAGGGGGGAGGGGTAGGAAAGGGGCTGGGGGGGAGAGAGAGGGTGGGAGCTCGGCCACGAAACCAGGTCGATGTAATCACGGGCTTTCGGCGCGTTGATCCTTCTGGCCGAGGCATTGCAGCATTTTAACAATTTTATCGGGCCAAGCAGTGGTCAGGCAAGTCGTTAACTTCGTTTCGCACCCGTGACCGGTTATTTTCCGCGAGTTTGCTCCTCCTCCTGATCGAAAATTCGAAGCGTGGCTCGGACGCTCGAGAGGGTTCCGTGGAACGCGGCGGCGTGTAACGAGAAAGGGAAACGCGGAGATAAATGAATAAATAAGCGAGGAGAGAAAATGGAATTTTAAAATTACCGGCGTTGGTTGGTAAGGTGCGAATGTTTTATACAATTTTTAATCGGAAATCGACGAGACATCGGCGATGTTCGTCGGCGTCGCTGCGAGCGGCAGGAATGGCGGCGACTCGAACCGAATCGAATCGCTCTATTCGTCGCCGATCGTTACGATCGGCCACCGTGTAACGCGTCTCGTAGATATATAGCGTCGCGGGAACGCGGCGTCACGGCGAATAATATACATATGTACATACGAAGAAAAGGGGGAAGAAATGGGGAAGAAAAGGGGATGAAACGGGGATGAAGGCGGAGGAGCGTGGAGGAGAATATCGGCGCCGCAGGGCGCGGCGTTTGTTGCGATTAACCATTGTACGTTCACGAGGATCCTTCGTCACGATTGATATTATCATTACTATTGTACTTACCATTATTGTTATCACGACTGTTACGATTATTTATTACCGCTAGCATTCGCTGATTATCGTTAGGATCGCTCCGGCGAGCGACGAGTCGACGAGGAGCGCCGGTGTCGGCGCCCGAGACCGGACAAGCTCGAGGTGCCGAGGAGAGAAATCAGGGTGAAGCGTCGAAGGGAATGACGGAGAACGAATGGGAAATTTGTTTTAAATAAACAACAACGAATCACCGAGAATCTTCCGTTGTTAACAATGCCGATCTCTCTGTCTATCTGTTTGTCTATCTGTCTGTCTGCCTGTCCGTGTCTGTCTGTTTGTCCGCCTGCCTGTTCGTCTGCCTGTCTGTCTGTTGTCTGTTTCACGTGCGTCTGTGTCTGCTGTGTCTCCGAAACCGAGTGCCACCTGCCCATCGTGTCCGTATTATCGTGCCGTGCGTTTCTTTTTTCCACTATTTGTTCCGCGACAGCCCCTGCTGGATAAAGTTCCTCCGTCGATAAAACCATCGACGTGATCGACGACGTAGAAGGAAAAGAGCGTATTTAAACGGGGAAAAGAGAGACGGGGGAGAGGGGGTGGGGGTAAGAGAGGGTGGATAATAGAAAGAAGGAGGGAAAGGCGCGAGGAGAGAAGAGGAGAAGAGAGGAACGATCTCGCAGCAGGGGCCGCCGATCGAGCTGCGTCTCCGTCAGTGAGCGCCCAAGGCAATCATTTACCACCCCGAAGCGACCGTCGCGAGCCTCCGGAGCCACCGACGCATACGATAGACTGTACAGTAACTTTTACGAATCCCTTTGTACATCACACTCAGCGACAGTAGTGCCTAGTGAACGGACTAGCCGGCGGGGATGCGATCGATGGCTGGGCCATTCGTCTGCCGACGTAATTTCAACCCCTCCGTTACTCCTAATTCCTCCGAATCGCCATTTTAATTCCATCCTCGGACTTTGATCTCTCGCGAGCGCGAGACCCTCTCCTTTCTATCCTTTTCGTTCCTTTTCTTTCCTTTTCTTTCCGATGGCCGCGTCGCGGCGAGAATCGGTCCAGCGACGAATTGTCGGATCCCCATCGCGCATCCGGCGACGCAATCGAGGCTCGCGATGGCCAGCCACTCGTAGGTCTGTACATAAAATAACCAACACGTCACTTATCTCGGACTTCCTCCCGCGGATATCGCTCGATCGTCGATCCACCAACACGCTCGGCGTCGCAGCGCGCTCGATCTCGTTCCAGTCGCCTGTCATGGAAGGGCAAATGGCACTTAAATCCGTCTTACAATTCCTCAATTGCGATTCCGCTGCTGACGGGGGAGGGGGGAACGGCCGGGAGACGAGCGGAGGGCCGAGGGAGAGGGAAGGGAGTCGATAACGGGGGATGAAAGATCGTTTCCGGGGAGGGGTGAGGTTTGCAGAGGAGAGAGAACGGAAGCAGAGACGCTATGTAATATATTAATTACCTAATTAACGGAGGAGAGCCAATACTCTGAGAGGAGAGAACACACGTGACGACTCATACGTACATACACGCATGCATACATACGTACGTACACACACTCGCATGAAAACACGCGCATACACGGTTACAGCAACACACTTTCCACACTCGCATACACGTACAACGCGTACACCAACGAGCACACGAAACGCGCGTACACGTACATTTACACACATACACAACATACACAAACACACACACACACACGTTATGTATGGATAAAAAAAAAAAAACTAAACTAACCTATTTGTAAGCTAACGTCTACACTCTACACAACTATCCACGTATGTAAAACGATTGAAATAAACGAGCGGTTAAAATTATTGTTTAAAAAATAATAAACGTATTGAAAAAATTGGTGGAGTCGCAGATCTCGTTACCTGTCACGATACTCGGCCTCTTTATTCTTCTCGTTCCTCCAGCCAATTGCGGATTTTGCTTTCAGGTACCCTTTCTCCGAAAACCTGCGATGGAACGTCGACGATAGAATAGCGAAGAAGAAAAAAAAGTATATATATATAGACGAATAGCGTCGATTGTTATTAGTCGGAGAAAATAGAATCCCGATTCATCGGCGAGACCCTGACGGTCGTCCATTTTCCGAAATCATCCCTTGCACGGAAAGCACTCGCCGCTGAAACCATTAGGCGATGCCATGACGCGTTACTTTCCGTCTAACTCTATTTTTTCCATATTTTTTTCCTTTTTTTTTTTTATAATAAAGATCCATTATCGACAGCTTTTACCGGGAATACCAGCGGGGAAAAAATATACCAGTGCAGAGCGACGGAAACATTCGACGCCAGGGTTTGTGTCACTTCTCGATCCAACGCCGTCTCCTCCTTCCACCAGTTCCCACGGACCTTCCCAGTTTTCGTAGATCGCGTTGTTGTCAGAGCAAACAGCCGGAGCGGAGACAATTTCACGAAGGACAGGGGCGAGAAAGAAATTAGCCAGCAGAAGCAGTCGATGGGGGTAGGTATGGCACAGTATCGAGAAGTTGGATGGATCACTGAAGCGGTCCGGACTTTCCTCGACTCCCGTGAACGATCTTTGTTTGTCTGACTCCTGCAACTTGGCCAGTGAGAATGGAAAGGGGAGCGAATCGACGGGAATCGAATACTCGAGGCGGAGGACTCGCCTCGCAAACTTCCTCCTCGACGTGAGAGCGTAACAGCGTTTCGGAGTAGATGGACAAATAAATTTTTCCCCTTTGCCAGGGGACCTAGCGAATGTCCTTTCGCGCAGCTATAGCGAGAATATTTCCTTCGTCGCGTTAAAAAGAACGGCCTACTTCGAAACGTTACGGTACAGTTCGGATTTACACTACCGATCAGCGCTTGGAAAATCTTTAGAAAATCCTTGAAAAAATCCCTCGAAAAATCTCGACAGTCCGTTTTGATTTTCCTAGCTCGTTCGATAGAAACGGAGAAGGTAAAAATAGGGGATGCGAGTCGATGGCATTTGCTGGCTTGGCCTGAAATTGAAGCGCGACAAAATCAACGGTCTAATTGTTTCGAGGCACCCCGGCCACGATGGGAGAAGTTTAAATTAGATAAATCGGCCGACACTCGCACCCTATGGAAAACGTAATTGCGTTAGCTCCGGCAACAGCCAACGGGGCCACGTATTATCCGTGCAAACATTTTTCTCCGTTAACGATGAAACTTCGGGACGCCGTGCTCGTGCCGCGGTCCCTGGGGACGACACTCGACGGTCGACCTACCGGAAGTCATCCGGATGCTGGCAGTTTCGCCTTTGTCTTTCCTCCAAGGCGCCTGCCGCCGAACGACCAAATCAATGTGTAATTTAATTCGCCGGTTATCAGCGTGGGAATTCATTTTGTCTCTAATATCCCCGGCCGACGTTCCTCGCGCGAGCCGGAACGCGATCGAGCTTCATTTTCACTTTCCGCGGCGCGAAAGCGGAAATTGCAGGGGACCCCGAAGAATACGTCCCGACGGAAGAATTAGGATGAAGTTTCCCAGGCTCCGGCCGGGCAGAAAGCCATGGGAACGCCAGTGTATAAAGAACAATTAAGGCGTCTTTTTTTCCCATCCCCTAAGCGAAACACAAGTCGGTTTCTCTCCGCCTTTGTTCTCTCCTCGCCGCCACCCTTCTCTCTCTCTCTCTCCCTCTTTCTCTTTTTTTCACCTCATCCCCGCTACTGTCTCCCTTTCTCTTTCTCTCGCTCTTGGTCGCTGTCTCGCCTGGATAATAAATTTAAGTTAATTAAAGCCGATTCCTCGTGGAAGTTGCCTCATTACGTAGGCGGAAGGTCTATGCGCCGGATGAAAATCGCAACACAGAAACAATTTCATTTTAATTAAACGCTCCTGGATGGAAGAATATATAGAACAAAGGTGGCTCTTTGAATAATACCGGGATTCGTCCACGTGGAAACCGGCGGAGAATTCTTTGTTCCGCCGCGTTATGATTTTCGTTCGATCCCGCTCTCGCCCAGGCGGCATCGCGGCAAACAATATTTATCCGCATCCTTGATTACCTATCCGATATTACGAGCCCTTATATATTCCTCGATCAAAGCCACCGGGGCCAGATCGATCGAGTTTTCATCCATATCGCCGTTCGACAAAAGCCCCGTGCTAAAACGGAGGCAGAAACCACTTCGCTCCCGAAACCGACCCAAACCACCGCCGGAACTGCGGTTACAAAGTAATCGTCCGACGGTAAAACGAAGCAAAACCGGAGTATATCGCCGCGTTCAATCTTCCGCGGAACGAAATCCTCGTCCCGCGCAATCTAGCCGCGGCGGGGGGTGGAAAATTCACCGGAAAACATTTGTCCGCGGGACCCGACTTCGTCGCGAGTTTCCCCGCGAGTTTCCCCGCGAGTTTCCTCGCGAGTTTCATTGCGAATTTCATTGCGAATTTCGCCCCGAATTTCGCCCCGAATTTCCCCGCGAATTTCGTCGCATCGGCATTAATATTCGCGTTGGTGGCGTTTTTCTACCTCGCGGAAACGCTTGATTTAACCACATTTTTCCACGACCGGGGCATACAGCAATCAGACTACAGCTACCCTCCTTAGCCGTCCCTTTGCCTCTACCGGCACCGAGATAACGTATTTAATAAATCAAATACGCTTTTTTTTTTCTCCGCCGGGTTTATAAGCGACGTGGAAAAGGCAACGATATCATACACGCCGGATAACAAGTCCCCGTAGCCCGGAGATTAATACCCGGCGTTTTCTTGCTCCAACCACGGCCCGGCATTCACGAGGTAATCCCTCGCTTTCTTTTCCCCGCGAAAATCACCATACACCCTCCGTTGCTGACTCTTAAAACAGATCTTATTAAGAGACCGCTGTATCTCTTCCTCCCTCTTTCTCATCTCCCCTCGTCTTCCTCGTCTTTCCGCTCCGTTACCTTCTTCTTCTTCTTCTTCTTCTTCCTCCCCTTTCTCTTCTTTGCCTTTTTCGTACCCCGTGGGTTTTGTTCCGCTCTTTCTGGAAAGTCGGAGATTTCTCTGGGAAGTGTCGCGAGCCGAGGGAAGCACGGCGGGTATTTAGTTTCTCTCGGAGAAGTTGCTGGAAGAAAGTCGAGGGAATTTTTCTCGGTGGATCGGAAGTACCGAGCTATTACCCCCGCAAGCCCGGCTTCCGGCTCCGTTCCCTTGATTCACCGTCCCTCCCCCTTAGGTTCCACGGAGGGGTGGAAGGAAACGGTACGACCTCTTGTAAAAGTTAGTTAACAAAACGGTATCGCGGGAACGGCGGCGGTTGGAGAAATGACAGGCGGAGAGTTTGGAACCGATGAATCGGCTAATCGTTCGCGAGGACCGGAGCCAGGGCTGGAAAGTTTCGCCGGCTGTTTACCGGCTGCTATTTACGGCAATTTCATCTGTAAATAATTTTTCCGGGTCGCTCGCTAGTTGGCGGGGAATGGCAAATACGTCGGTTGGCCCGGGGATCGGGGAAAGAAACGGCAGGAATGGAAAGTTTGCGGCAACGGTTTATGATGATATTCGTTTGGCGCGCGGTTCCCGGCAACTTCCTGCGGCCGCCGCGTTCCCGAACAATTTCTGTTCGACCGAGGCAACTTGGCAAGATCCCTTTTTGCTCCCGCACGCTCTGAAGAATGCCCCGGCTCGATATTTAAGTCGCGGCCAGACCATCCCCGGCCGCCATTTAAATAACGGCCAACGAAATTTCCAACCCGTGTTCCCGGTATTCCCTGCACTTTCTGTTTTCCAATTTAATACCGCACCGAATGGTTTCCGCGAAAATAGAGTCTTCGCTTCCCTATAAGATATAGAGGAGAGCTCGTGGCTCTGAGTCTTCGAATTCACCGGGACGATAATCGGGCAACTGCCATTTCTTAATTTAACGCGGCAGAATTATTTTCGAGTTATTTACTCGCGAATTTCTCTGTATTCGTCACTCTATTTCACTACAGTACGCGTATTAAAATTAAACGCGGGGTTTGTAAACGATATTAAAAGGAAACGTATACCCCGTCTCTTAATTTACGCGAGGAGAACCGCGTAAAAAGAGCTCATCGGTGTGAACCAAGTTTTTAAGAAAACTCGTGATACCCGGCGTAAAAAGATACACTCCGCGCAGATAATTTCCACGGTTTTTGCTACGACGCTTCTTTTGTAACAATTTCACCTTTCTCCCACGTCTCTGCAACGCGTTATCTCTTTGCCCTATTTTTAATTTCGATATACGTGTCTCGGAAGATAAATTTCCTCGTTTTAAAACAATTCTACTATAAAAAATTTACATTTCGCGCGTTGTCGATTTCGAGTCTCTTCGATGGTAATATTACTGACCTTTTTTCGATCCCCTTGTCAATCAAAGGTATCTTTAACGAAGACTAGACGTGGCTTGGAATAGCAAGTGATCGGAAGTGGTAGTTAGCTCAACCGCGTTCGCTTCGTCTATATAATTAATTCATCCCCTGTTTGTCCACGCCGCTGCGTTTCATTATGCAACGCAGTGTAAACGCGTTTTTGTTAATGAATAAATTTCAGCCGGAACGACGGTGCTCATATAAATATGCAAATAATTCCTATCTGCTCTACTCGCGTCCGGAAATCGGTGTCCATCGACTGGGGTCGATCAATTGATCAAACAAGGTTTCGTTTATTACTCGATTTACAAGATCCGAGTCGCTGTTTCACGCGTAAATTCCGCGACTCCGCGAGTGGATTTCGTTGGAAAACAAGGCCGTTCGTTAAAGTAACTCGATCCTTACGGACAGAAGACCGGAAAGAAGAGAAGGTCGAGAGAGAGGCGATGGAATACCGGGTGGAGAAGGTCTTGGGCGAACTTCAACGGCGTTATCTCGCGAAGTTGGCCTCGGCAGGTCAGCCGTTTGCCAGTTTTTATCGGCGCGGAGTCGTCTAAGCAGTTATCCCTCGCGCTTTCGGTCGGATGAGCCGGAAGTTCGTAAAGTTTCATCGAAAATCGGAGACTGGCAGGACGGGGCCCGGCGAAAGCGCAAACGTAATTAAAAGTTTCGCTATAAACAAGTTAGCCGCGACCGTTGGTTAACACTCGGCGAAATCGCGGAATTTTTCCTCGTCGACCCACTGGCCTTCGTTAAACGCCGCGATTCCCCTTTCGCTTCCGTATCCTAACCCCGAGGATTCCAGTCGAATTCAGTCGTCGTTGCTTCCTGCCCGTTGTCGTTACGACTCGAGTACCCATACGAAGCGGAACTGTCGCGGAATGAACAGACGAAGAAGCCCGAACAGCATCTCGCAAGCCCTTTTAATCCTATTCCTTACAGGCACATCGATATCGCGCGATTAAACCCGACGTATCTACATTCCGCATCTGCAGAAACGCATCCGCAACTTTGCCGAACTTTCACCGTTAAACGACCATCGTAAATCTACTCGGCTCAAAGTGCCGCTTATTTCCGAACGAGAGACACTTGTTCCGCGTCCGACTGCATTCTTCGAAATCTCGCAAAAGAATCGCGGGATTAACCAGAAATCCGGCTGAGAGAGAAAAGAAAGGAACGGAAAGGAACCGGCGCTAATTGCGTACGAGTAACACGATACCGAGTAATCGAAAGCTCATCTCTCGACTGCCTGTCTAAGCGAACGATGGTCCCGGGTTCGCGTGGAGATGCCTCTTCGATTCCCGATCGGGCTGCACGCACAGCCAGGCAAGGGTATCAAGCATAAAGAAGACCACTCGAGAACGGAGTCGCTGTAAAACTGTTTTGACGGACGCTTTCCCCTTTCTGCTCGTTCTCGAGTGCTTTCCCAACATACTTCTCCGCTCGAGATCCTTTGTCGTTCTCTTAAAGGAGCCCGGCTATCCGGATTCCCAGACTTCTTCCACTTCTTGCACGGCTTCTGCCGGCTTCGCGACACGCCGGCTCGGCTCGCCCGACCCTCCCCTCTTCAACCCCTAGTCCCAACCCCCTGTCGTGTTCGACCCCGCGAGGCAATGCGCCGTAATATCGCTCCGCGTGGCATTCCTCGCCGCTCCTTCGCGACCGCCGGAAATATTGGATTCCGCCGCGAATTTGAATTTCGCTGGATCCGCGCTGGAACCACCGCTGGATCCTCGCTGGGTGCCCCTCCTTTCCGCTGTTTTTCCTCGCCGAACCGCCCGTGCTTCCGGAAAGCGCGGCAGGACGACACGCGCGGATGCACGAACGGACGGACCGTGTTTTCGCATTCATATTTCGACGGTTCGATTTTACGAGTGGAAATTTTCGACGACTAACGGGAAGAGGATGTGCGCTATAAAAGCAAATCGGGAAGGCACGGTTCGGTTTCGGTTCCGTCTTCGGTATCGTTGCGTATTTCCGCGCGCGATTCATGCACCGACGGTCGGCCGCGTTTCATTTATTCGAGGACGGAGTTTAACGAAGGTGGAACCGACGCGGCCGGATTTTCGAGATGGCCGACCGGGGATAGTTCTCGCGAGTTACGTTTAGGAGCGAATGATCGCCGGTGGACGTTAAACGTGCCCGTTTCGGTCGATCGTTAGGAGTTAACAGCCGCGTTCCCTTGCCAAACATCGAAGCCTCGTCCGCCGTTTAAAGCCGGAATCCAGCAACCTATTCGACTGAGCAAAACCTCCTAGCTCCGAGCCCATTGATGGCGGATCCGAACTTCGCCAGTCGCGCTGAAGCGAAAAGGCGAAACATCGATCGGGAATTATTTACGATTAATTAACATCGCGACGATTAATTAACGTCGCGCCAGAGACGCGCGTTTAATCCGAAGAATAACGAAATAAATTTCGAACCTCGTGGAAAATACCCTGTAACAGTTTCCAACAGCTTCCACTCGTTGCTCTCGAAGTAGCTAACACTTTACGCGACAATAGCCTTCGCGTTAAGGCGACCAGGCTAAGTCTTACATAATCGGCTAACAGCCGGTTCGGTGGATGCTTGGAAAAACACGAGAGCTATAAAATCTCAGAGCCTTAACTCCACCTTCCAATGGCAATAGCATCTCCTATTCCAATCGAGGGATTTTCTCTCTGCGGAAGATCAATTTGTTCGAAGATCCGACGAATCGTTAGGCGTATCGAATAGGAATTTATCCGGTACTCCGATGTCAGAAATACACAATCGCCCGTTAGCATGGAGGGATAACGAGTGGACGCGAAGGACGAGATCGACGGTGGATTAATCTGGAAACTGGAAGCGAAGCGGTGCACCGCGGTGGCAAGAACAAAGCTCGCGGAGGACAAAGTAGCCGAGACTGGATGGAAGAAAATTGGTAATTATTTCCCTCGAACGATCACTGGAGGGTTATCGGGAAACACGGGGGCGGGAGCCAAGAGTTTCCTTTCAAAACGGATGCCGTAGGATTCGGTGGAGCTCGCCGAAGCGGGAGGACGCGAACTCGGGGCGAGGGTCGACGGATGCGTTATTGCGTTTCGCTGCTCGGCGTTCAGCTATAGGCGAAGTTAAGACACCCGGTGTCATTAAGCGGTTCCCTTTTGTGTCACAGTTGCCGGCGAAGGGCCGCGCAGCCAGCTCCTCGATACACCCTTTCGCGGCAAGTTCCGCCCTCTCTTAGCCCGTGGCGTTTGTCTTTGAAACTCGCCGAGAGACTCGGGGATCCGCGGCGAGCGACGAAGCGGCGGGACCGTGATCGCGAGACGATTACTCGCAACCTTACCGGAGTTGGCAGAAATCTCGTTACGTTTAACCGAGGAATCGGTCCTTTGAGGACAATCGAGGGCGCGAGAAGTAATTCCAGCCCGTGTGTGCAGCCGCGGTCTAATAACGAAACGCAGTCGCGAGGCTGATGGCTCGACGTGTAATTCCACGGTCCAATGGGAGATCCTTGGCTGCGGCAAAGATTCCGAAACCTTCCGCGGGAACGGGAACGTTCGACCTCGTTTCCTACCGGTTATTCGAATTTTCCTTCCAAATACTCGAACACGTTCGCCCTGGGACAAGACGTCCCAGGTGCTCGCCTCCTGTTCGCCTCTTGCTCGCCGACTACTCCTCGAATTCCCTCCCGCGGAAGGCCACTCGACGAGTCCGCCCGTGGAAAAACTCGAGTTATTCCGGAAATCTGTTCCTCGCGGTCACTCGAACCGCTCTCGCCGGATACTCGAAACGCGCAGTTCCGGGCAAATTATCGCAGAAATTTAGAAATCGCTCGAGCTATTCCGCTTCCCGCTACTCGAGCTATTCACCCCGGAAAAACATCGTGCCAGGATTACAGGCATTCGTTGCGGCGCATCGGTATCGGCGCGAACTTTCCCTGTAACGAGATAAAATTGCCGGTTGTTCAACGAACGAGCCAAAGTTTCGATCCCAACGATCTTCGTTGCAGAAGCGGTAACGACAAGCGATAATCCCGCCGTGTAATCGCGCGGAAAACGCGAACGGATTTCGATTGCCGCGAGTCTCGCGTTCCTGCAACCCTCTTCGGGGTGCATCCAATCGTCGCGCGATGATACGAGTTTGTTCTCTCGTATCCGATGCCACGACGGGCCTAATTCCATCGGGGTCTCGCGATCTAGAGGAATCAGGAGTCGTGGAAGGATTTCGATCGCCGCGAGTTGCGTGTTCCTGCAACCCCCTTCGGGGTGCATTCAATAGTCGCGCGACGATACGAGTTTGTTCTCCCGTATCCGATGCCACGATGGGCCTAATTCCTTCGGGGTTTCGCGATCTAGAGGAACCAGGAGTCGTGGAAGGATTTTGATCGCCGCGAGTCGCGTGTTTCTGCAACCCCCTTCGGGGTGCATCCAATCGTCGCGCAAGGATACGAGTTTGTTCTTCTTTGTCCGATGCCACGACGGGCCTAATTCTTTCGAGTACTCTCGCGATCTAGAAACTCTCGCGGAATCACGATGAATCGTGTGACTCCTCTTCGTAACGAAGTCGTCACAGTCGTTCATAGAAGCATCGAGATCACCGCGAAGACAGAGACCGAGAAAGGGGGTCGTTATAACTTTCCTTTGATAGTTAAAGCGCGGAACAATCGCGCGGGAAAAGGAACTCGGTGACGGGTGAAAGATTCTGTTAACGAGCCAAGTTCCTCGGAATGGTAGTCGATACGAGAACAGAGCGAGGTCGAAAGAATTATCTCTCGGTGTTCTCCTCCAGACGACTGCTCGTATTTAATCTGTCGTAAAACGCGATGAAAGGACGTAAGGACCTGTCGGAGTCTCTGTCGGGTCGCAGTCGGACTCGCGTGCGTCGTGGCGCGATAGAAATCGTCTCCTTTCTTAAAACGCGAGATATAAAAGAAGCGGTTTACTCTGCGAGCTGCGATTCGAGCTGGTCTAATTAGACCGGGAGATTAGAGGAAGAGAGGAGGATGGAACTGGCGGGAAAAACGAGGGACCCTGTGGGTTTCGCAGCAGTGCGACGTTTTAATCGAGGATAAGGGCGTCGAGTATCGGCGAGAGACGGAAGACCCAATCAGGTGGCGGGAGAAAGAAGAACGGAAAGGGAAGGGAAGGGAAGGGAAGCGTGGATTTTCGGGTGGCGGGAAGGAGATATGGTCGAAGGCAATCGCGGGGCTGCTCGTGAAGGCGATACGCGTCTCACGAAACGAAGTTAATCGAAAAGAAGCAATTTGTCGGTGGAAGTACTGCGGCAGCGGAGAGGCCCGAGAGAATCAATACCATCTCTGGTCGCAATGAGCGTTCTCGCGGGCCGCTCCGGCTCGCCGCGAGTTGAAAGCGGATTCGAGCTTTGCCCGGTGGCTCGAAGCGTGAATGAATAATCAAACGCGAGCCAGGAGAAAGGGGTGGGGGTCGGAGGCCGGATAATAACGGGTCGGCCGAGCCCTTTTGTCCCCGTCGAGACAGATTATTAAACCCTTAAGCGGCCACGATGGATACGGGCCGTGTGTTCGGCCGGCGGATTGTTTGCGGGAAACAACGAGAAAGCAGCGGGATCCGGCTAAAATGTTTATTCGACGTTTTCTTTTTCTCCGCTCCGCTCGCCGGAGAATTTATTTCGCTCCGCGGTTTAACTCCCACTGAGATTCTTGCGACAGTTTAATCCCGTCATACGCTGATTTAAATAATTTACGGGAGAACCTTGACGCGAGACCAGGCTTTTATTGCGCCTGTTCCTTTTCCTCGTCCGAGAGAACTTTCCCGGCATTATTTCTCCGAGAATTTAAGGGAATTAATATTAAAGGACTTTGGAATAACTCCGGGAGAGTCGCGTCGGAAACCACGGAGAGAGAGATTGAACGTTCAGGAGAGGAGGAGAGTAGACGGGAGATCGCAAGGGCGGAAAGAAGACGAGGGGTAGGAAAAGGAGGGATAAAGTAGGGAGCGATGGGAGCAGAGGTTAAATAGACACAGGTGCCAGAGCTAAACGAAGCGTTCACCGCGTAACACAGCTCCCGTGGCCTTATCTTCTCGGCCTGCTGTCCATTCGCTCCTCCATACGCCTCGAACACGCAAACTTCGACGCTTGACCGATTTTACTGCATCGCCAGTTCGATCCGTACCGGCGGAGGGTTGTAATTTCCCGTAATTTCTATGAAAATTCAATCGCATCGATCGCGTCGGCGGTTCTCTTATTAACGGAACGGTTAAATTATCCATTTCAATTTCGAGGGAAAAAGAGGAGGGTTCTATCGCGGATTGGACGAAACCGCAGCTCGTTGCCGATGGTTCGCCACCGTGGTTCGCAATCCGCCGGGATCCATGGTGGTCGCAGCCCCCGTTTCCGCGCCAGCCGAGTAATCGTCACTTTTAATAACCGTTACGTTGTCCTCGCGCTTGTTTTCCACCCCCGTCACGTCGACCGGACCGACAATTCTTCTCCTTTCAATTTCGACCTTAAGCGGCGAGGAATAGTCGGGTATGGACGCGGCAGTTTAATCCTTTACGAAGCGGAAAGTGGCAAGAAACGGGGCTACGTGTTTCGTGTTCCAAAGCATAATTTAAGAAGCGAAACGAATGCCCCGGCGTGCTCCTCGCTGATCCACAAGCATCCCGCTCGAAAACAAATCTCTCTCTCTTTCTCTCTCTCTCTCTCTCTCTCTCTCTCTCTCTCTCTCTCTCTCTCTCTCTGTCGGTTCGCCTTAATCCGCCGGCGAATTTAACGTTGTTATTTCAAATATTTGAACAGCAGCCGATCCGTGATCGAAAGAAAATTTAGCTCGCCGAGTTCCGATATCGGCATGCGATAACAGGGTCCACGGGGCCGATTCGGTCCTGGTTCCAGTTACCGAAATTAATATTCCACCGATCGGAATTCATACCGGTCCATTTACCTTCTCGTTAGGAAACATATTTCTCGGTGCTTCGAAAATTGATTCTCTGCGATGGAATTTCACCGTCCGCTGAAAAATAAAGGTGAATCACACGCGAATCTACACGATCGTAATACCGCCCGACTATCGATTATCGAGACACTTTGCAGCGATCGGCGGGAGCACCGATTCTACTTTCGAACCGGGTTCATCATTGTTTCGACTAGCAGATGACAACGGGTTTTAACTTTTTCGCAAATACGTAACGTAGATTGGGTAACTCTTCTAGAGCTTACCTGTCTGAGAACGAAATTCGTTAAATATGATACTTTATTTTACGCAAAGGTATATCTTGACATGCGTATACCCGTGGTAGAAATTTATCCTATTGTTTTACTGATCTTTTACTAATCTGTTTGTTTTTTAGGTTTTCAAGATTTTCAAGACATCGTGGACGATACAGGATGCACGCGTTTAGACCTAAATAGTTGAAACTATTAGGTTGGTGCATATGAAATATCGGGTTTTTAAGTG
>NIJG01000146.1:281498-305833 GCA_002201625.1 Euglossa dilemma
AAATAACAAAAGGGAACACTTTCGAGAAAATCTCCTTTGTTGAAATGTGACTCTGGCAATGAACAGTACGACTATAAACGAGGTTATGCCAAAACCAAAAGTATAACGAAAATAGGAAGACAGACGTTCGCATGTAAAAAAATCCATTTCATATGCACCAACCTAATAGCTATAAGATAGATTGCTAGACTAAGTCCCGTATGCGCGTTATCTGTACAAAGGTATGTTATCTAACTTAGAGCGAGTATATATATTTTATACTTATCATCTCTCATTCCTATCATTTACCAATAATTCGCGATTTTTCACTTGCTCGCGTATTTTATACCTTATTTCCGATTTTTATGCGGAATTAAATATGAAAGTAGTAGAGTCGTAGTATACCGAATCGAATTGCCTTTGTAAGACACGAAATTTAATAAAGCGACAGTAACTTCAATTTCTTTCCCTGTAAGTTAGATCATGGCTTCTTTGATACCGATAGCGCCAATAGGCATGCGCCATTAGGGCGCATGTCCGGGTCTCGATGCGTAGCCACCTCCACGTGGTGAGACCTGGTAATTAGTATCGTTTTCCAAAGAAAAATCAATTTTGCAGAGATTTTTCTTGAAGAATTTCTTGAAAAACGGAGAAAAATCTTTGGAAAATTGGTTTTTCCTTAGAAAACAACAAAGCTAAGAGCTACGCACAAAATTTAAGATATCTCCCATCTCTTGTAAATTTTCAATCTTTCCTATAAAATTTGAAAATAAAGAGTGGACAATATCTACCAAAGTTATATGTAAATCAAGATAAATTGAAGAAAAGAAGAAGGGGAGAAAGATAAGTAAGGTAAGTATGAGAAGAAAGGAAGAAAGGTAAGTAAAAGATAAGTACAAAGTTGCAAAAGTATTATCCGAAAGAATTCTCGGAAATGACGTCATTTGTTGGAATCGATAGACGAGGGACCTTCTGTCATTTTCTATTATCCTGATACAAACTCGCGAAATGGGCCGAAAATTGTTCATCGATACCGCAATAGTATTGCCCGAGAAATACCTTCTACCATGTTCCATTATTCTGATACAAGGTGGCGAAACCGGCTGAAAAATGTACAGCAAGGCTGCGAAAGCATCGGCCGAGAATTCTTGAAAATGACGTCATTTCTGAAATCAGCGAGAATTCCAGGAAATGACGCCATTTCTCGGAACCAGTCAACGAGATACCACTTCGCTTGTCCTACGTTTCTGGTAAAAAATCGCAAGATCGGCCAAAAATTTCTCTGTCAGCTCCAAAAGTATCGACTGGGTGGCCGGAAAAGTTTTGTTCACGCTAGCGGGAAAAGTATTGTTCACGGGATACCTTCTCGCAAGTGTTATGTTCCAGATACAAAGCAGAAAAATTGGGCAAAAATTTCACGTCGTGTGATTTTTGACCGATTTTGCGATTTTGTATCAAGATAACATAACATGACATTAGGTTGCTCACAGGACAGTTTCGAGAAATGACGTCATTTCCAAAAATCCTCCTCATTTCCAAAAATTGACGTCATTTCCAAGAATTCTCGGTCAGTACTCTTGCTGTACATTACTCGGCCGATTTTGCGATTTTGTATCAGAAGAACATAACTTGATAGCAGGTGTTCCGTGGCAAGACAACACCGGAGAAAAATTATTGGCCACTTTTACAACTTTGTATCAGGAATACATAACATGATTGGAGGTATTCCACGAGCAAAACTTTTACTGCTTTCGCGAGAGATTTTCTACCGATTTTTCGACTTTGTAGTAGAATAATAGAACATGACGGGAGATCGTTTACCGACCGATTCCAGGAAATGACGTCATTTCCAGGAATTTCCTTTACTTACCTCACTTACCTTTTTCTTCCCTACTTACCTGCATCCATCTTGATTATCAGTGTATTATTTCAATAGATATCGTCCACTATTTTATTTCAGAAAGAACTTCGAAAATTGAAGATATATGGGAAATATCTTAAACTTTGTGCATAGCTCCTGGCTTGGCATCAATTTCCGAAAATCATTTTTTTGGAGAATGATATCAATTACCAGGTCTCACCACATGGAGGTGACCACGAATCGAGACCCGCGCATGCGCCATAGTGGCGCAAACCTACTAGCGCTATCAGTATTCAAGATACTCCAATCTAAGTTAGAGCGAAAGAAAACGAAGCTACTGACACTTTATTAAATTTTGTGCCTTACAAAGGGGATTCAATTCGGTGTACTGCAACTCTACTGTCTTAATTTCACATAAAAATAGGAAATAAAGCATAGAAGAAGTATAAAAGAGCTCATTTCTGACTTCACACCGCCACACGACAAAATTTTAGATATTACGCTTCTGAAGTCGGACCAACAAATGACTCGATCATTGGCGCATTGTCCTTTATATAATTATAATACATTATTACATTATAATATATTTATAACGATTATAATCGTTAATTAATTTTTTCACGTTTATTAAACATATACACTGCGTACAACTTGTTATTAACAATAATGTGTAAAATATATTAATTTTTATACTTTATTTCTGTTTTTAGAATATAATTCTAAGTAACACATTTATGTTAAGTATTTCTAGGCTTTAAGCTATTTTTTATTAATAATTTTAACGTGTTACTGACGACAAATATGATAACATATTCCTTTTTTATAAGCTTCATTATAAATTTTCACAATCCGTGTGTGTATGTATAAATATATTTCAATTAACCTTTCAACTATCGACTTACTTACCAATAGCGCACTTATTGTATTTTAAAATGTCTGACCAGTGGACTATATATTCGCTTTAAATAAATATCTGATCATTTATTGACCTGTTCTACTTACAACATTTCTATCCAAGACCCGACCTGTACTACTTATTACTAATTAATTATATCAAACCCGTGCTTAGCCTAGATTACTTAAATTCAGTCGGTGCAGTGATTGATCTATACTGAAATTATGCCTGACCAATGGCGGACGGTTTCTACTGGACTTTGATCCGCGCCGATTGATTTACTCAGGATCTTAACACCGAAACTTCGAGATCATATATTAGTATATCAAACCGATATTAGTTTTCGTGTTTCTAGCTTATCCAATCGTTACCCGAACATCCCTTCGAACGTTTAACGATAAATTTCGCATTCGACCTACGTTCAGTTTCCGCTAAATTTTTAAATCGAAGTTGGCGTGCTCTGTTTAGACCTTGGTCAGGTCAAAGCGACTACCTGGTAGTTACAGGCTTGGTCGCTTAGCCCCCACGAAGCGGAACCTGTCAGACATCTAGAGGACGAGTCCAAGTTGCTCGCGACCTCGCCCTTAACGGTTGCTTGGTTAGTCGACACGTCTGTGGAGCACAATCAAGGCATTCCAAGGCTTAATTAACATTCCGTCAGCGAAGGTAAGTCAATTTTGACCCGTATCGTCATCTCGCTCTCGATATAGGATCATCCGTTTCAATTCTTCTATTATCCAAGATCTCGTCTCTCACGAAGCTTCATCGCGATCTTATTTTATACATTCTTTATTCTTAAATACACCTCTGTCATTCGCTTATCGATTATAAACCCACGCCATCTCAGGACCTCTCGAACTTCGACCAAAAGGACAATAGACGATCTCTGTCGCATTCGCAAACACCCTTACGAATAAAAAAGAAAAATAAAGCGGAAAGCTCGTGGATAGCGACGAAAAGTTGCAGCAATCGTAGGATTTTAATCGCGCAATAGGAAGTTCGATCGAAGAGAAGTCGAGGCGTCGGTGTAACACACCCTGGTAACCGGGCTGTTTGCATTCCGCTTCGCCTTGCCCGACGTGATTTGTAGCCTCGCGCGTGTTTAAATGTTCGAACGACCGCGGCTGAGTATGATAGTCACGTTGTCCATTATTCCGAACGAGGCTAATCGAATATTAGCGAATGCGATCCGCAACGTGCACGCGCGAGCACATGGCCCGAGATGCGCACGCGTCCTGTGACTTTGTTCCTCGAATTACACGCGTATATCATTGGCATAACGAAAAGGAAGGATTACCGAGACTGATTTCTTGTTAAAAATCCTCGAACCCGCTAGGAAGAAAGTTGGGGCTAATAAATTACACGGTTAACAGGTTGGTTGGTCGTTTATTTAAATACAGAGGGGAAGAGAACCAGGACCGAAAAGCTTGGCGATGGCAAAGGGTTGAGAGAGAGGGGAAGAAGTTGAAGTGTGGAGAGACAGGGAGCGGATTCGCGTGGAGGAGGCTCAATCGCGAGTGCCGTGACCGCTCTCGATACACTGGCCACTTTTATGTGGCTGAACTTTTCATCCGGAAGTTTGGTCGGAGGAGCCAGTTACATCGGTAACTTTTTCAACGGTGCTCGTTCCAGCCGGTCGTTGCACGCGAATCCGTCGTTGGGAAAGTTTCAACTCCCATTGCTGACAACGAGAACCAACGGGGAAAGCCGTGCGGCTGTTTATACGAAAACAGCCGCGGCCAATCGAGGCTTCATAATTTCGCAAAAGCGGAGTCGATTATTCGTCTGGAAGCTGGAGACGCTTCAGACTGTCGTCAGTTAGTCTCCGAGGGGACCTCGTCATTCTGAGAGATGACTCCGACATCGATCAACCATTAGCCGCGGCCCCCGAGGTAATCTCCCGAATTAAATTCTAACCGTTCCGTAATGGGAACCGCGTTAATCGGGCACGATTTGTCTCTAATAGAAATTAGCCATTGCCGGGAGACAATCGGCCGGCGACTCGCTTCCTCCAACGAGCACTTTGTGCCGAATGAGAAGGAGGAGGAGGGAGGAAAGAAGCGGCTAAAAGAAAAGTAAAGGCGAAGAGGGATTCGAAAAACGTCCCGGGGACGTCGGGGAAGAGAGGCCGCGGGACAAAAGCCGCGATGCTGAAAGCAGATTTGTCAACAAGCAAATTAGACGCGGCGGAGTCAAAGGGCTGATTCGCTTAAATCATGGATCCATTGTGCTCGCAGGTTTTCAACGGCAAAGGGTAATACAGGTAATTCCGAAAATGTGCTTTGAAAGGCGTCTTATGCATAAAAACCGACGTCTCCGATAGCGCGGCGCGGGTGAAAAGCGCCGCGGCGAAAAAACCGAGGGCGCGGGTGGCGGGGGTGTGGGACGGAGAAGAAGGGGGAGGGAGAAGTAGCTCTTGCTTCTTTCACCCGGGGGAATTGTGGTTAACCGTACGGAATCGGTAGTGTCGTGGAAAAGAGGGTTGTTATAAGCGGCCTTACACCACGCCCGGGTTGGCCCGCGAACTGGGGCGGTGTCACTGTCACGGAATCGATATCTCTTCTCTCCTACTGAATTTTATTCCGCGGCTGAGACAAGAAAACCGGCTAACTCGGCCCCTTCGCCGGCGAACGCCTCGTTACCTCTTATTTTTCCTCCGTTTCCCATACGCGATAAATTCCCCGTAGACATTCGCTTCGATACCGTCGACTCCACCGCGCGCTTCCGTCCACCCTCCTCGGACTTGGCGCGAGACAAGGGCAGTCTAGTCGGCACTAGGCAGATCTACGCGCGTAATTTTCCCTGGCACGGCCGCCTAAGTCGATTATATATGTGCTTTCTTCCGCTTGGTTCCCCAGCCACGGATATCGGACGCGTTACGAGGATCGGACGCGCCGCGTCCGACCAGCTACGGGGCTATTCCACTAGCGCCACTGTTATTCTACTTGGTTGACCGCGCACGGACAACCTACGACTTACGTGCGCCCCGCGTCTCGCCCTCTACTTTATCCGCTTTACGCGCGCCGCTTTCGAACCAACCACCCGAGCTTATCTCTCCTCCGTATCATTTCCTCCTCCAACAGCCTCACGATTCCAGCCCCCCGACTTCCCCGACTTTCCCCAAGCGCCGCCTAACAAACGTCACGAGTATCGTTCGTTTTCTCCTCTCAGAGATCTCGAAACGTTGTATACACGCGGGTTTCGACCAGGGTATCGAGATCGCGCGAGCGTGTAGCGAAACGGACGCATCGTCGATCCTCGAGAGCGAACGTGCGACCAGTTACGCCGCGGGATAAATCCGAAATCGATTGCCCCGTGGATCGAGACCGGGCTTGGTTCGTCGCGTTGCAACGATTTTTCATTTGCTATCCTCGACGAGGACGCCCCGTCACCGGGCAGCAAAGCGGAAACGCCTGGCAGCCGATGCGTGCGGACGAGAAAAAACGGTAAGAGAAAAGCAGAGGGAGAGAAAGGATTCAATTCCGTTAAGTCCCTCGCGTCGAAATTCGTATCAATATCTCTAATTGCTCCGGGTTAAACGCACGCGAGCAAGCGCTTCTGCGAGGGTCGCAGCCGCCGCGACGCTCGGCGCTCATGCAAATCGGCGAAACCACGCGGCGACCGAGCAAAGCCGACTTATTCTCGCGGCCGTCTGCTCGCGGCTCTGTTTCCAGCAACGTCCGACCACACTCGCGACGTAATCCTATTGCAGAGCGAATATACGTTCGGTGTAACGATATTACAAAGAATCGTTATTATCGACTGGAGCGTCGCTGCAGAGGGCCGGATGCCGCGGCAGCTCTTATCCAGTCCCGGCGGCCGCTTATTTCATCCCGTCCCAGCGTTCTGCCGGTTCTCCTATAGGTAAGCTCATCCAATTACCGAAAATGTAGCGGCGTACGGCAGTACGTTGCGGATATCGCCTTTCCCGAGTCACGCCACGCGTCCTGTACCTTCTCCCACCGCTGCTAAGCTTCTTTCACCCCCTTCTCCTGGATTCTCCTCTACGTATCCACGCAACTACGTTTACGGCTCGTCAATGTCCACCGATCGATGAACTCTCTGGTTCACTGACGTTAATCTCGCATCGATCTCGCGTGGATATATAGAGCACCGGAGGTCCTGTCCTTCCGAAATCCCTACGACCGCTCCGCGAAGCACGCCACTTCGAAGTCTTCTTCGTCGCGTTACTTCATGTTGTACCTGGTCCAGTCGACGGACGCGTCGGTGTCACGGAATCCCGGCGGAAGTAGAGGTCGTTGCGTTGTCGAAGCGTCGTATTTCCCGAGGGCCATGTCGATGAGAGAGAAGCTGCACCCGGAGAACATGGTCGCGCAGTCGTGGCCCTGCTGGCCCGCTCTGTGGGCCCTGCTGTACGCGTGGTGCTCCTCCGGCTCGTGGCCGAACAGCCGCTTCAAAGGGAAGCTGCAACAGCCACCGGAAGGGGATGGAAAATCGCGGAGAAGCCTGGCAGTTGGGCGCGTCGACGAATCGAGGAGAATCGAAGCCCGGGATCGATGGGATCTGCCCCTCCGATCGTCGTGGTTCGCGGGATAGAAATTGGATGGCGAGCGAAATTCGCAGAAAGCGGAGTTTCGAGGAGATCTACCGACTCGATGGAAAAAAGCGAGAGACGGGAAAGCGAGAGAGGGGCCGTGGAAATAACTCGAGGGTATTTGCCACTCTGTCAGAAATTCGAAATTTTCTTCGCGTTTGCTACGCGAGGTCGCGATGCTTCTTGGGAGTTTTAACGCGTTGACTACCGCATGGTCGTTACCGAGTTTGCTTTATAATCGACGCGATTGTCAACGAGCGTGGTTGTTTAGTACGATGAAAATAAGGGGTCTGTGATCTGAAACGCTATAATTCGAGTAACATGGTTAACTAGAGAATATTACTCCTCTGCCACTTGCATATGTTTCGCACTGACCCGTTTTCTGCAAACTCGATACGCGCGTGCTTGTAACCTGTTACAATTATGACGATATTCGGAACTCGCTTTGTAGTTTCCACTTTGGAGCAATAAACGACGTTATTTTCATAAAGAAGACTGTTGCTGTTATTATGGGCCAAAAATGAGTGCTATTGGTGAGCGAGAGAGATATAGACCGTGACGAAAATTTGCGCGACAGTTAACGCGAGAAGCGTGATCGTCGGAGTGTTTGGAAAACGAAGGTTTAAGGAAGGTGTCAGGGGGACGTCGGTATCGATATCGAGCTCGGGGTAATTTCTCGGAGGAACAACGAGACAGATCCGAAGGAATGGCGAGGCTCAGAGTATATCGGGGGTGAAACGCGTGAAATATCCGCGGAGGGTACCCTTTTAACCTTATTTGCTTAATAAAATTCGTCTCAGAGGCTGCCCGGCCTCGCCTCTTTCCACGGCGAAACGAGATTATTCCGAAATCCCATCGATCCCTTACTAAAACCCACCCCCTCGAATCCGAGCAGAGAGAAAGAAAGGAGTCGCGACGGGGTAGCGGCGAACCCTTCGAATCCGTGCCGCTCAGACCCCCTCCTTTTTTTCTTTTTCTTCCCCTATCCTTTCCCTCCCTCTCTCTTGCCTTATGTGAACCTTACGAGAACGATATCCTCATCATCTCCTCAATGAGAGTGTTTCCTTTGGGCATTAGCCGCTGGGAGGCCTCGCAGAGAGCTCGAAGCACGCACGTCCTCCCGTCGAAGTTCATCCTGAAAGAACCGAGAGATTAGGACGGCGAAATAAATCGGCGAACGAGAGGATAGCCCGTGATACGAGGGATGAATTATCTGGCTGTTTAAGACGATGGCGGATTGTAAAGAACCGGGTGGAATTTCTTTCCGTTCTGTCGGCGGTTGAAAGGCGAAGGAGAAATATCGCGAGAATTAGACGGATAGAAAAGAAAGAGACAGGAACGCGTATTAATGTATCCTTTCGGCGCGGAACAAGCGTCTGGTTGAGCGAGGAGGCGGCTGAAAGGGGCGGCCCGGTGTTTTCTCATCTGACCGACCCTCCTTCCAGGAAGATTAAAGTCTCCTTTGAAGCGGCCTTTCAAAAATTCGTTCCGTTCCCCAATAATTTCACCCTTGATTTGAGTGGCCGCGCGGCGGACCCGGCCACGATCGATCTTCGAAAGTTATCGTGCACGGTGAAGTATGAACGCCCTTGCAACCTATGGTCCGCCTCGATGTATATCAAAAAATGACGGAATTACATTTACCGAGTAGAACCGAGGTGCGGCCACGACGAGAGCGAAACCGGTAGAGGGAAGAGTCAGAAAGAAAGGAAAGGATCGATGACAATGAGAATCACGCAAACTCGAGGAGATTTCGTTAGAAGAAGTCGGATGTCGGATCCGCCCTCTCGGTGAAATATTCGCGGACGTTAGCGGAGACTTTTATTGAAATACGTAATATTTGCTTGACAGCGTTAAAGTCGGGATAGAGGATGTCGCGAAGGGAAGGCAAGGCCCCATGAAATAAGATCGCATCACGTGATCACCAATTCCGGCAAATGCCCGCCATTAATTCCGAGAGATTCTTCGCTAGGGAGAACACGGTCTCGCAGTGGATCGGAAGGAACTAGATGGAATTACCGGTAGGAAGGTTGCTAAGCTCGCTCGGACTATCTCTCCCCGCGTGTCGTCCTTCTCCCCGCAATTGTTTTATCCCTCCTGTTATGGCTTTGCTTTGGCTTTTCGCGTCTCACCGATTTCGTTTCCCCGTCGGAAGCTTTTCCAACACATGGCCACCTGGCCATCGATCAAACCGCGATTAACCGTACGCGCAAACGATCCGCCGATCCGACAGATACGATTATCCCGCGATTCGGATACATCAACGGTGACTCAGCGGACCGTTTCGGCGGTTACTCCCGGTATCTGATTATCCCCGGAACGCGATCGTTTCCATCATTTCTGCCCGGCGATTCCGCCCTTTAAAATCTTCGATTCGATTCGCGACCCCCGTGATTCCGCTCGGCGATTACGCGGTGGAAGTTAGAGCTTCCCTTCCAATTTTCTCGCTCGTATAAACGCTGTTCCGTGGAGCGAGAGCGCGGAGCAGGCGGACAAATAGGAAGCCATCCCCCGGCGCCGAAAAATTGATTCTAGCCGCCGGTAGCTGAAGCGAAGGCAGCTTGCGCAACGTAACGCAACGGCGGTTTTCAAGGAGACGGTTCACCCTGCCGTTCGAGTTGCTTAAGGCTGGTATGAATCAGAGGAACGCTGCTCATCCTCTGTGGAACCATAGTAGTCGGGGTTGTTTCTCGACAATATCCCGCTGAATCATTTCTTCCTTTCCAACAGCTACGAGGCAAATAGTTCCTTTCTTCTATCCTGTGTTTCCTTTATAACCATATTTATATACGCCAGCCAATCTTTCGTCCACCGGTGACGCAAATGAGATCGAACGCTTCGTAAAAGGCTTCTTCTTCGTAATTCTCGCGATCCTAAGTTTCGTTGCCGGTCGAATACAGCGTTTAGCGAGAAATCGCGAAGGTTGGGAGACGAATAGACTTCGTCTGCCGAATGCTACGCTACCGGTTGATGCCGGTTGACGCCATCGTCGCGACACGTCGAGGTTTTAGACTAACGCGACCGAAATACATCGCCGCGAATGACGCGGAAAAAACTGAGACGGCTGGACGGTTGTCCATAAAGGCGCAGGAGAATCGCTCGATCACGTCCAAACTACTAAAGCCGCCGTTACATTTTATTATCGAGTCTGCCACTCGGCCTGCCGCACTTTGCGAAAATTTATTAGTCCCTATGATTTTCGAATGGGACGCAAGTCCGACGCCATTACCGCGCCAAAGTGGATACATCCTCCGGAGGATACTTTATAGCAGACAGCAGGAAGCTTTCTAATTTTTTATTCTACGCGTTATTATTCTTCAACAGACGCGAGTCGCTCGAGCTCTCGGTTCTACGCGCTTTCGCTTTTCATCGACCACGACCGCGCGAGATAACGAAAGAGCGTCGTTACGCGGTGCTTGTCCCACCACGTAGCAAAGGGTCTCGTTCTACGCGACCAATCCCATGCCCTTATTTCTTCTTCTATCGTTAGATCGCGTTCTAAGTAGTAGCGTACTAATAATTATCGGCCCGCCATTTTCTATAGACACCACGAATCGATTTTGGTATAGAACAATCCAAACAATAACGTTAATCGCGTTAACGGATTTAAACGCAACTTTATTCCAATTGTCTGACCAGAGACCGAAACGTTCTACTCGCGGCGTCCGACTAAACGCAGACCGTAACCACTCGCCGTTCATTCGGTCTCGAAGCTACTAACTCTTTCGACGCTAACGTTAATCGCGGCGAATCAACGTGGCGTTTAAGCGCATTTCCGACGAAGAAAATTTCTATTTAACCAACTTACGCGTTCATGATGGTCTCGAGTTTACTGTAGAGCTCCCTGCGATGCCTGCGTTGCAAGTAGTAGTAATCCGGCTTGCGATACTTCATCTTCCCGGGTTTCACGTAATACTTCTCGTTCCCGCCCCACCCGGTGTACTTGACGACGTTCTTGTTGATCGGGCTGACGGGCTGGTAGCCTTGCTTCTTCATCGGTTTGACTTGGTCGAGTCTCAGCTGAAGCAGAGGCTCGAGGGGCGGCTTGCTTTCGTTGGGCAAGTCGTACGAGATACCCCAGTTCACGCCCTCCGTGAAAATGTTGTCGTCCGGCGTCAGAGTGTGCACCGTGAGGCAAAGCGCGATCTGCGAATAACCACGTTACGGATCGCGGGTGAATATCCCGATTCGTCGGTAGATGGTAATAATTCACGCGGCGAATAGGACGCCGGGTGTCGTTATTTATGACGCGTGTAATGAATCGGCACTGTAAATTTTAACGTACAATTTGTATAAGCATCCTGCGGCACAGGAACCGCGGATGTCGCAGCCAGAGATAACTCGTGTTCGATCCGGCCCTTTCCGTCGAATCGCGCGTCTACGTGCAAAACCGTCCGAGATATATCGGATGCGTCGCGATGGATATCGACACCGGCGTCGCAGCCGCGGGTGTTAACGAGGCTAAATTGCGACGGGACGGAGGGATTCGACTTACAGAGAAGGTTGATCCTTCCGGGAAAACGACGTATCGCTTTTTCCTCGACAAACGAGCGTCCCGGTCCGAGCCGGCTCGATGATCGGTTAGCACGACGAAGCAGAGCATCAACAGCAGCAAACACCGCTCGTTCCGATTCATGTCGCGCGATCCTGAAAGAAACAGATAAAGGAGAAAAACCGTGAAACCTTCGAATACCTATATATATATACTCCGGTCTGGTGGCCGGGAAATCTGAAAGATTCCTCGAAGCGACTGACCTACATACATCGCGCCACCCTACACGCGCCCACCCTCTCCCGATGGAACTTTATTAACATTCGAAACTCGTGGGAAGAAGTCGCCCACGCGAGAACCAGCCACCAAGCCAGGGGTGTATCATCTTCGTCAAACGAGCCGGGTCCCTTCGGAGACCCCGCCCATCCGGTAATCCGACCGATCCGTCCGCTTTATTGTTTCCCGGTGACCACGCAGACCACGAGGGCACGCGACGCGAAAGGGCACGACGGTTCAGCCCCATTTCCGCGTTCTAATTACGTCAGACGAACCGGACGGGTAACAGGGCCGTAATAAAGGCAACCTTCATCCGTTTGCGCGTCAATCGTTCGCGAAGAAGGAAATAAACTGTTGGCGATTCAGCGAGGCTGGGCTGGGGAAGTCTCGCGAAGTGGCAGCGGCCAGCAAAGGGAAGCTAACCCCCCTTCCTCGAAGGACATCTCATTAACCCGAGCTTCGAGTGCCGGTACGAACGGCGAACGAGCAATTTCCCCGGCAGTCAACCAGACGTTTTCAAGTCACGGCGAATTATTTTATTTGTCCCGGCCGAGGGAAGCCTGTCAGGGGGAAAGTTGCTCGACGACCGAGCCGCCAGTTGTAAAGGAATTACCTAACTTTCCGCGAGCAAATCTCGCTGTAATCCGCTGAGAAATTGTTCGACGAGTCCGCCGGAAATAAAAGAGGCGTGGAAGACGTTGATAATACCAGCGTCCGCTCTGGACATCGGAGTATCGTAAGCTCTGACGCGACTCGCCATCATCGACCGACTCCACCGAATCACGCGAGTCTCGAAACAATCTCGGGGAATCCTTCGATCGAACCTCCGAACTCGATTAACTTCGATGCGAGAACGTTGCGAAAGAGAATCTTGTTCCTTTCTCGGATCTCCGAGTTGACCGATCGCCGAGCTGTTTCAGCTCCGCGCTGGATATCTACTCTGCGTCCGAGTCGTTACCCGATTTCAGCTTTTCTTTCTCCGCTGTTTCGTTCCCTTTCTAGTTTCTCGCGCCGCTGATCTCGCTGCTTTTTATAACCCATTTGTCTCCTTTATCGCGTCGGTGCTAGTCAAGCATCGGTGATCGTTCTCCGAATGAATTTCGGCTCGAATCAATTCCACGTTTCTTAGGATACCCGTTGCTCTACTGCTATCCTCGATCTTCCGCTTGTTTGACGTCCACGGAGCTGGCTAATTAAGTTCGCTTATCGCGAATAGCAATTATTCTCCGATCCTCTCCCGCGTCTTTTTCATTCCTCTTTATTTCTCTTGCTTTCGTTACCGTCTGTGTCTCATCGAAGGGGGAAATTTTTATTCCGGCTCGATGAAACAGCCGTCACGGCCTGCTCCGGGTGATTTATGAATCGTTAACGCGAAGATCAATCGAAACTTCTGCCGGAAGATCGTTCATTCGAGATGAACCCGTCTGGCGGGACTCGATCCATACGCTAATTACACCGTTTCCGCTGCCGTCCGCCGGCGTATCCATCTTCTTTCGTCATCCGAGTCATCGCTTTATCGCGCCGCCTAATTTCTCCGGTATAATAATCCCGCTTCGAGCGTCCCGTCTACCGGCGTTTCTGTTCTACGCCACCCGCGTCCAAGGATCCACGTAGAACTCGTCAAGCGCCTCCAGAGACCGGACAATTTAGCAGCAGACGTTAGATAATAATTCACGTTTGACCCGGCAGTGGCTGAGATACGGGGACATTCATTGTCGACCTAGTGGAAAAGATCGATAGTTAGGTCCGATACATCGTGGAAGCGGCGGTTCCATGACGATGATGGAAACCCCAGGCGAGATTTCGCGTTTCCCTTCTCTCCGCCGCCGGTTCCGCTGTTCTCGGCCCAATAATTTGTCACACTTCGCCGGCACCGTTCGATAAGTGGTCCCGTTAATATTGTAAAGAGCGAGTCAGAATGGCGGAAGATCGAAAGGGGGCCTGGAATTCGTACAGGCGGATATATCGCGAGGGAACTCTCGAGCTCCGGCCCGGCCCGGTTGCATATTTCACCATCGAGCCGCGATTTCTCAGCACGACGTCGACGAACAGGCGCTGAGTCGACGTTGATTCGCGGATCGAGCTGCACGTCGACAGGAAGACGAGAGGACAGCGCGCGTCTTCCGGGTTCGCGCGTTCCACCGCGATTACGCGTCCATCTATCGTCCTAATGGCCCGTACGATGCAGCTGCAGGCTTAGCCTCTTCGTCTTCCTTGAAAATCCTTCTTCTCCATTTCTTCGGTATTCCGAGCTCTTATCCGACGATTTTTTAATCCGTTCAGCGTGAATTTTGACGAGGAATCGACGTTCTGCGTGACAGAAAAGCTACTGGGATCTAGAGAGCTACTAGGAACTTCCTGAACTCTGCTTCATCGTTTGATACATCGGAGGACACTTTTGAGATTTTCCAAAAATTTCCCAGAAAGAAACTCGGCAATTAATGACCTCTACGATATTTCGATTAGAAAACGATGTTCCAAGAGCTGTCAAAGCAAACTATTATCCATCGATAGATATCGAAATACGTTTCTACCGCGTTTCTCATTCCGATTATCCTTCCCCTCGATCCCTTCCGCGTCCGCAACCTCGTTCAAAGAAAGCTCTTCTTTGTCGTGGAGGTAAGAATATCGTGAAATAGCTTCGAGGAAGCGGTGGCTCTCGGTTTCGTCCAACGAACGAGAATTTATCGCGATTATTCCACACGGAAGGAGCGTTTGTACGCGTGAAAGCTCACGCACAGGGGCGATAGTGCATCGGCGAAGATGCGTGGACGGAATCGTCCTGAATTTCCTTTTTCATTGCTCATCTGTCACACACCTCTCTCTCTCCCTCTCTCGTCTCTTCTCCGAGCTGACCCGTTACTGGAGCGTGCGTAATTCCCGCGTATCGATTGACTTTTAACAACTCTCGCGGTTCGAACGCGAGGAAGCTAAACGCAAGCTGATCCGTAGGAAGAAACGGAAAGAAACTAGTGACATCTGACTCGCGCGCATAGCCTGATCGAGATTCGTTAAGACAGACGGGCCATCGAACGTGATTGCTCGTGTAAGAGAAAAAAAACGTAGCGCGCGCGCGCGTTACAGGAAGTCGGCTTTTCCCCATCCTTCCGCTGGATGAAAATGGTTTTGCGACCGCAGCGGAAGAGTTGCCCGGAATATTGCATACGAGGAAACGTTGTATTTTCCATCGGGTTTTAAACGCGTTCTGTTCGAAATCGGCCAAGTGAAAATTGCCACGTTGCTCGGAAAGGTCGAAAAAGCTTGGATACCGCGCTCGTTTATTCGCTATCAATCGGAACGCGGATAATACGAGATCGCTGTGGGGTTTGCAAGAAACGCGCCTGGTAAAAGCAGGATCACAAACGCAGGGAAACGTCGAATGATCGATGTTTATTCTCCCGAGCGAGACGTTACTCGCGAACGCGAGTGAAACGCGATCGCGACGCCTTAGTGTTTCTCCGCGCTGATAATCAAATCTCGCCAATGGGCGTCTTCTTCTCGGGAAATGGCTTTGCCGTTGCCGGGAAAGATGGCGAAACGAGAGGGGTAACGAGAGGGGTTAAGAGAGCGGCGGGACGTTAAAACGACGGCATCGACGAGAGGGTCGCAATCTCGATAACTTAAACAACGGGATCCAATCGTATGTGCCGCGATTTAAATTTGGACGAGAGCGTGGCGAACACGAAATCGAATGAAAGTCCCGTCTGATCGAATCAGAACAGCGCTCCCGTTTGCCCGTTCCTCGGAATCTATTAGGCGAGTCAACACAAACGATTGAAATTTCTCAACTACTTTCCACCCTCGTTCGTTCGTTCTCGTCTGCTCGTCGATTCGGCCCCCCGTGTAACTTCGCGCACCGTCTGAATAGTGCACACGCGATTCCACCTGTCTGGAAAAATGTTTCTCTCGATCGATAAACGTGTACAAATATTGACGATCCGAATGGGTTGTGAATCTTTCCACCGCGGCGGATTAATATTTCGATTTTAATCGAGACGAGCAGATGACGGTGCGAACGGATAGAACAGCTGTGCTTTTCTCCGTCTCTGTCTTTGCCTAGCTCAGTGTCGTTTTATTTCACCCAAGATTTCTCGCGATGGACAACTATCACGGTCGGAGAAACCGGACGACACGAATTTCTCGCCCGATTCCAGAGTCTCGCCAACTTCTGGTTCGACGGCGCGTTATCGGAGACGTGACTCCGGTGTGCGAGTACTCGCTTGGCCGTATCGATCGTCGAGCATTTCGCGTGGTCGCCGCCATATTTCAACCGGCGAAACAATTTCGTGAATCGTCGCGGCGATCCGTCAAAAACGCCGCGAAGAAAAACGAGCACCAGCGAAACGTCGCTAAGCGACGCGACCGACCGCCACGCCATTTTCCACCCCGATCAAACCTCCCGTCGCGCGAGTTTCGAAATTTCCTCTTTTTTTCTTGCGGAACGAAAGTATACGAAAAGAGGAGCTTGCGCAGGAGCGATCGATGGAACCGCGCGGATTATCGATCACTCGCCGAGACCTCGCGCGACTCGATCCTTCCGCGATCCCTCCGCGATCCCTCCGCGATTCCATCGCGGATTCTTCGCGGATTCTTCGCGATGCCTTCGCGATACCTCGGCGGAAAGGAAGCTCGCGGAAGTTTCGCTGCAACTCGCCGGCGAAACAGCCTTTAAGGAAGCAACGAGTAACTAACAAGTAAACTTCTAAATGAAATTCCAACGGCGGGGCATTCCGTTATAAATCAATCCGTGACGGTGAACAGGAAGCATCACCGTGTACCTCGAACCATTTCAGCCATTCCACGCCTCGAATTCTCGCCGGCGAATTAACAAAAACGAAAACTCACTTCCGAGGCAGCCCCCCGGATCGCGGTGCGTGGCGGCAGAGATTCGTAAGAACGGCGGAAGAAAGCGGAGAGAGGAGAGAAGGAGAGGCCGCGGCCTGACCACGAGGGAAATGGAGAAGATCGATCCTCCCGGTGGAAGTATCTTGTAACTCAGTTCGGTAAACTCTTTAGGAAACAGGAAATTGTTAGTCCGGCGCGGAAGGGTGGGCGGAGGAAATGATCGATAGGTGACGGGGGCCGATACTGGAAAACACCGGGACAGCCTCTCGGCATGAACGATGGCAACGACGTGATCTCGCTTATCGGGCAACCATATTACCGAGCCATCAGCAGCCCGAACCCCAGGCCTCCTCTTCTTTTTACCCTCTTCTTTCCCCTCCTCGTTCACTACCGCGACGAAGATGCCCGATGGTCGTTAAGGGCCGTCGAAGAAATATGATATTGCCACCGTGCCGACGCTCATTCGTCCAATTCAATTTACGAGGCCCGTCCTGGCAAACGACGAAATTGATAAAGACACCCGTCGCCGCTGATTACACGCGACGTCGAACTAACTCTCCTTTCTTTCCTTTTTTTCTTCCCTTCCCCGAGCCCATCGGGCCGGCGTCGACCGATTTACAGGGGCCATTCTCGCGACGGAGCCTTCCAGGGTTCCCGGCCTCTCTGATGCGATTATTTCGAGGACCGTTTAACAGACTCATCGACTAGATCTCCGACTCGGCCGAGCGTTCGAGTAACCGATAGTTCGGCCTGTTTCGCAAAAGGTAATCCCGCCGGTTCTCCACGGATATCCCCGCGAGAAGCTAAATCACGTCGAGGAGCGAAACGTTTTCGGAGCAAGGCCTCGCGTTCCAGAAAATCCATTTCGAAGACCCGGCGAAGTGCGCGTGCACTAGACTCCGTGGACCACGAACCTCGTTCCTCCTTCTCTCCGTCTCGGTGCCATAGAAACCACCCGACCCAAACCAGTCTCGAAAAAATCCAACCATCTTCTCTCTCCCGGCCTCGGCCAAGCCGAGCCGCACCGAGCTGAGCCAGACGTTTCGTTGCCGACGCGTCTAGCAAATTCCACGCGGTTCGAATCACGCTCGCCGCGAAACGTCCACGAAAACCACCAGTCGTCGTGGAATCCCATTTCCGCGGCCGAACTGCGCGGAAACGCTCGACCAGAGGAGAAAAAGGGAGTACGCGAGAGAAATCGTATGGAAATTAGTTTACTCACCGGCACCCACTTGCGTCTCGATGATGTCTTCCCGACGAATGACACCCGGGTCCGTGTCAAACGACCGTTATTATTGCATTTCGAGAGCAGACCGGCCATTGTCAAGTTTATTAGCAGCGCGCCGCGCTGTTTGCTGAGCAATTAACGAGTGCCGACGGTCGAACGACCGTAAGGAGCTGCCGTGCTAATTGCTGCCACCGCTATCGGCCACGGTTGACACTTCTTCGCCTGGCCTGATCGAAATCTCGCGTCTCCGATTCCTCGCGAGGCTAACGACACTTTTCCACGAGCTTTCCTCCTCTCGGCAGAAATTTATCTCGCGCCTCGGAACCACGAGGAACCTCGGATAGTTAGTTATCGCCGGGAAGTTCGGAATTGCGTCACGTCTGCGATTTACGGAAAGCTCCCGAATGGTACTTGTTCGAGATGGCGTAATAGAGAAGCTGCCGGAGCGTGACGTTCGAAATTTCGGAAAAAAAGTTCCTCTGCCATCGTACCCTCGATCTACCCCGCGAACCCCCATGCATTTGTTCCACCGTGTCGATTACGAAGAACCTCCGGAGCCGGAAGTTTCGTGGCGAGAGGAAGAGAGAAACTCGCGAACCGGGACGCGCCGCGACGTCCAGTTTGAGCGTCACTGTATCCACACGCGAAAACGAACGAATTTAACAAACGCCGGCCGGGAAAGGGAGCCGTGACAAAAAGCAGGTTCGGCGTTGCTCGTTAGCGCGATAATCCGATCGAAACGATAATTTGCTCGACTTTACACGCTGGTCCGAACCGCGACGTCAAACAGACCAGGTCCGATTACCACCTGCGGGCTAATTCGACCCGGTGTATTGATCGTTCCGATTCGGAGATCGCGAGGTGGAACTAGGCGAAAAATAAACGCCTTGCGGAAGGTGGAGAGAAGGTGGAGCGAAGGTGGAGAGAAGGGTTTCTCGGAGCCGTCGATAGGGACGCCTGGAGGCTGGAAAATTGGGTCGCGTAGCGGTGGAAAGAAGCCCGTCGGGACCCGTTCCGAAGTTCCGCGCGACGAGAAGACAGTGGAAGAGTTTAAGGAGAAACTTGAGAAAAATTAGCGTTCGCCATGGCGGGGAAAAATTGGCCTGTGTCCTGCGCCACGAATTTCCAAGGGATCGATCAGCGCCTCGGCCGCCATTAGCCGCACACGGTGTAACAGACAATCGATGCACGGACAAGGCACGCTGATATCGCGAAATTGCCCAACTGGGCGCGATTTCGTCGACCAGCAATTTCCGGCTTCGAATACTCGAAAGACTCGCTCTAGATCGATTCTACCGCGAAACTTTTGGAAAAAACATGTTTCTACGTCGATACTCGATCGAGGAAAATATAAATCCGTATCTAAATCGCCGCGTTGCGCTTTGCTTCGAATCTCAATGTAGCTTTTGCACGAAAGCTCGGAGAACCTGCGAGAAATGTCAGGCTGTGCTAATGCGACGATTCTAACCTAACGTTAAAGGAAGTGGCGCGAGAGTATGATGTCGAAACTGTGGAGTAAACGCGGTAATAATCGGAGACACGAGCGTCGATCGCGTCTCGGTGGTCGGAACGGCTCTCGTCAGAGGCAGCTGGGACGCGACACGTGCGTCGCGACGCCGTGTCGCAGCCGCTTGAACCGGTTCCGTGCCACGAGGATCAGCCGAGTACACGCGGAATGTGTATTAACCGGTTCTCAGCTGGAGCCGTTGCTGATTTACGCGACGTGCGCGGCTCGAGAGACTCGAGCTGCCCGAGGGATCCAGCCGAACTTCCTCGATGACAGCGCCGGGATTTAGGCGAATTCGGATAATTTAGTCCCCGGATCGCTTGTCTGGAACGTCTCGGAACGTTTCCGCGTCGATCGCGAAGCGGAGAAAGAGGCTTTGCCTTTGATTAATTGGCACGAAAGGGTTGCCGCGACGGGCGTGGCACGATTAGCCTCGCTCTTACGTCCCTTCAGTCTCTGCTCTTGCTTCCCAGACGAATCCATGGGAAATAGAGCTCGCCGCGATCGGGTCAAGTCTGACGGATCAACGTGGAAACGTGGATGGAGATGTCTCGGACATAGGAAGACACGCGAGTGTTCGCGAATATAACAATTTATTGTCAGCCTAGATCATGAGAGTACAAGTTAAACAGTAGTAGCTTCAAGAAGGAAACAGGACACTGATAGGTAACGTCGCAGGGCGTCTCGGTTCTGTAAGCGACGTCGTAGGAATCGACGTCCTCCACGGTCTCGACGTTGCTGAAACGAGAGGAAGGAGGAATTACAAATTCGCGCGGAGATTCTCGAAAGACGTTACGGAAGGTTTCAGCAAGGTGTACCTTAATATCAATCGAATGGCGTCTTCGACGAACGACACTCCAGGAGGGCTGAGCATCGCCTTTGCCTCGCAGATCGTCCTCAGGACGCACTGTCTTCCCGGGAAATTCCGGCTGAAAAGAATCACCCTCCGGTTGGAAACGCGACCCGAAGGCGAGTGATAAAGAAAAGAGTTCGTACCTATCCAAAGCCGTTTCGAAAGTGGCGTACAAGTCACGGCGATGGCGTCGTTTCACCATCCACGGTCTCTTCGCGGGCAACTTCTTGCGCAAGTTCTCCTGCAGTATCGGCCAGATCATGTCGAACTCGAACACGAGGTTCCAATTGCTGGGCAGTTTAACCGGGATCGGTTGCACGAGGGACATGGTCACCTGGACGGAGAGAAAGAAACGGATCACTCGGAGGAAAAGGATCGGTTCGAGAAGCCGCAGAGGGACGATTCGGTTCACGGCGGAAAGAAGATCGATCCAGACTTCTTTCGCCCACGCGGACGAACCGCGCGATTATCTTCGACCCGAGTACTCGTTTGGTATTCCGCCGAAAACGCACTTTTCGCCGGTGGTCCCGCGGCGACACTCCGCCGATCCGAAGCGAACTGCCAACACTTACCACGAACGTGCTGCCCTTCGGAAAAGCGAGACGCCTACGTCTGGACAGGACCTGCTGCGATCTCTGGCCGCAGCCGGCCAAGTCGGTGTGATTACCGTGACACGCGTGGTCCCCGAGGACCAGCTCGAGGATCTCGGCGAGAATCAGCACAAGCCACAGGGCCCTCATTTCTCGGAATAGCACCGGCTGAAATCAGCCGTTTCGCCGCGCGGACCAGCTCAGACCTCTCCAGGGAGCAGCCGACCGAGCAACTTTTTCAACCAACCCGGCAACATCTTTCGCGGCTACGTCCACCCGCGTCCCAGTCGCTCCAATACTGCCTCCGCACGCTCCGATCGCGCCTCGCTCCGCCACGCGTGTTTGCGCTTCCTGTTATCGAGCCTGCCCCTCGTTACGTGATCCCGCTTCCGCGAATTTCGCCCAAGCCCACACCACGGAAAACTTTCCGAGTCGTGGAAAGGAATACTAGAAATTCGTGGACCACCCGGTGTTTATTTTCTCTTCGCCGCTTCTTCGTTATATTCGGCGACTCGCTAGAAGCGTCGTCGTCGCTATTGCCGTGTTATTGCCATTATTGCCGTTGCCGGCATTAGCGATATTAAGGAAACACCGAGCCCCGTTAGAACCAGTAACCGGGTACAATAATGATTCTCCGCATGATCGTTACAGTTACAGGATTATTTGAGCGACTGACAACGATAAAGGCATGCGGCGAACGTGTTCGAAATAGCCGGGTAATTAACACCGGAAAGCGTCGGCCCGTGATTACGAGCCTTTCGCGAAGACGCCGGTCGGTCCGGGCATCAGGGATTCATTTATTCGCGAAAGTATTGGCCGGCTGTAATTTCGGGGATTCCCCGTGCTCGTTTAAAATGCAGCGACCCGTTTAATTAAGGGCCATCGGGCGGGCCAGGGTCGGGGAAATCGGCTCGCCTCGGACATCGGATAAATCACTCGTCCGGGGACTCCCCGACGGGGCGAAAAAAGGAACGGGGGCGGAACGCGAGGGGAGGGGGCCCCCTCTGCCTCCGCCGAAGTGAAATTACCCGGCGTACGGGAGCCACGAGAAGCGGTCAGGATTCTTGGAGATTGGATAACACGGGACGTCGTCGTTGAATATATTTCCGGAGATTTGCGAAATTTAAGAATAGCCCGATCCCGTGGATGAGGTTCGACCCCCTCACCCCTCCTGCGGGAATTCTTCGCGACCATCGCGTTCCTGCGATGTGAATTTCAAATTCCTCCGGGAGCGACCGGCGAACCTATGCGTCGCGCCGCTCGTGTCCTAGGATTCGCGAGGTCTCCGATCGCTTCGCGGAAATGCTCGACGCGCTGTGACAAATTCCAGGCTTAATAATTAGACAGGTAGTGGGAATAAAGTTACGAGACCATCGGCAGAGCAGCGTCGCGAGGTTCAGGTGACTCTGGCGTTTAACACGCGCTTTCTAACCCCCCGGGGCACAGCCACTCGTAAATACATCGACTTTATCGCTTTATCGCCTAGACCGTTAATCACAAATAGACCATTAACTACTTCTCCCTGTTAGTAGTCCGTTTACGCTAACTTCCGAGCTGCTCGACTTGTAATTTTCCAACGTTCCGGCCAGCGCGAAACCGGAGCAGCGCAGCTTTCCTAGCATAATATCTAGTAACAATGTAGCAACTTAAAATTCCGCTGCGCGTACTTTATCCGATTATTCCACGACTCTATCTCGTTCCCGCTTATCCCGATAAAATAGATTCTTACTTGATTCTCCGCTCTGTACCCGTTCACGCGAACGTTAAAATCATCGATTAATTAATAAAAGCAATTACCGGACGCTTTCCACGACCGCCTGGATTAAATTAAACCATTCTAATATTCCCTAAACCTTCTATTATTAAACCCTCGTGTGTCTTCCTCCCCGACGTTCCCGTTGCAATCTCACCCCGTGCGCAAGAATTCACAAGCTCGTTAGGATCGAGAGAGCGAAACAAACGTCTCTAGCGATACACAAGAACGCGTGGCACGGGGTAAAAATAAATTTCTATCGATCACGATCGATCAAAGGAGAAAGATGCTCGTCGTCAAAGAGCAGACGTCGCGGCGGCAGGAGACGTTCTCGATCGCGATTCGGGAATCGAGTCGCGAGACCGTGTTAACGAAGCCTCGCGCAACCAGAGCCGTTCTCAAAGGACTGAATTGCGTTACGCCGAGCATGTGTGTGCACGCGCAAACATGCGTGCATGCAAGCAAAATACCGAAACCCTGCAATCCCCGGAAGGATGCGCGCTCGAACACGCGGCGAGGTATTATTCCAGCTTGCGCGAGCTGTTGTCCTAGGACTAATGAATCCGGCGATAACCATTTGCCCGAACAACATCCACGCCGAGCCAAGTCTTCGGCAATTTCTCTGTTCCATATCGACCGGACCTCGGAAAGAATTCGCCAGACGCGTGACACACGAGACTTTGGAATGCGATCCGAAGCTGCAAACGAATCTCGTTGAAACGATATACTGGATTTTTCAAAGGAAGAAAGAAACGCGCGTGACGCGTTGCGAAAATGATTTGACTATGGAAGGAAAACATACAAAAGGAATCGTTCCGTCGTCTAATACTGCGTTTCGTTTAGGCTACCGGGCCAGACATCGGAAAGCGATTTAACGGATTTAATTTATTTACCATTCGCTTAACAATGTACGAGACGAGGAAATCAGGATTCTTGCTTTATCTTCCGGGTAATAAACGCTCGCTGATAACTTTGCGAAATGCAGAGTGTTGGGAAAGCAGCTCGGATACTGCGTGGTCGGCGATGCATATTCGGTAAATTAAGAAGAAGGAGAGTGGTCTCTCAGAACATGTCCGGACATCCATACTGCGCCTCGTTGCAATTCTCTTTCAGGTAGTAAGCCCTCTCGTAGTCGGTCATTGGATCAGCGTGGTCGTAGCTGGCTGGCAATCTGAAACGGTGGAACTCGGCTGAATGATCGCGCAGCGAGCAAGGTAATTATTAAAGGTAGAGAAGAGGGCACCTCGCGGAGGGTAAACATTCCGCAAAGCATTCGCGTAATCACGAAGGGAAAGTTGCCGGAGCGAGGCCGAAACGAAAATTGTATACCCGGAATTAGACTTTTACCGGCGCTTTCAGTTCCGGCGGAATTCGAAACTAATCGAAACGGCGGGAATTATCGCGGAAAAGTTCGAACGTTTCGCGCGCGTTTCGCCGGCCTGGTAATTATCGAGGAGCAACTGGAGCGTCTTCCGGATGGAACAACAAGCTTCCGGGCGCG